>RJWT010004905.1:0-32139 GCA_004365215.1 Cuniculus paca
GATATAGTACAGTGGAAGGATACACAGTCAATGTAAAAATGTCATAAAAACATTTAAAAAATGAATATTCAAAAGCACATATAAAAACATAAATGAGCACCTTGCTTAAATAAACAGACCATGTTGGGAACTGAGGGCTAACAGTAATTAGATTCTGTTCATTAAAATAGATAAAGAAGATTATTATGTAAAGTACTTAATTCAATGCATACCACATAACACAAACCCAAGAAATGCTAGATACTGATAACAGAAGCAATATTCTCCAGATCATTACTGAATTCTACATCCCAGATCATCTGTGCATCATGCAAATTAATCATAATTACACTGCATTAATATTTTTCAAAGGCTCTGTCCTCTTGTATTGGTGCAATAATTTAACAACTAATTTTAATCCAACTCTTGCTACATTCTTATCTGCTGTTGTCTAGGAATACCTACATGCTTTATATGTTTCTTAGTTACTTTTCTCTCATTGCTGAGACAAAACACTCATAATTAAAGGTGGAAAGATTTATTTATCTCACAGGTTGTAGAGGTTTCAGGCCATAATCAGCTGGCTCCAAGGCAGAGTGGCATGGAAGACAGGCATTGTAGAGAAAAAACAGTTCATGGTGGGCAGAAAGTAGCAAACAAGCAAGAGAGGACCATAGCTCTTCCTATCCCTTTTATCTTATCCAGGCTACTTAGTAGCACTCACACCCTTAATCTTAGTGTCTTTGAGTTTAGTACTGCACCATGAATCAATCTCAGTATCACACACTCTAGATCCAGCCACCTCTGAAAAAGCCCCATCTATGACTGTATGAGGCTTTTCAGGATCCTCTAGACACAGCCACAACAATACAAATATTGTATCAGAAGAAATCAAAAGATAGCATCATGTCTGTGCATTTGCCCTGAAATAGGCATAAAATGACTCTCGTTTAAAGTATTGACTAAGAAATATATGAAACACAGATGTATTTCTTTTGAAGTTTTATCTATTAGAGTTCTAACTTAACAACAGGCAAAATATCAACTCTGTCATGGAGTATTTATTGTCATCATATGAAATATTGTTCCTGAAGAGGGTACAGGGTAATAACTAGTGTTTGTGAAGAAATCAATAATTGTTACTGAAAGATTTAAAAAGTAATATATTCAGGCTATTTCTGCAATATGAGCTGAAACACTTTAGGGATACAGTTCAAAGAATATACTAGTAAGTGGATGAATAGATACAGTCCTCTCTGGACTATCTAATAAAAATGAGAAAATACAATTTTCTCACTTCAATCAGTAAAGTTACTATCATTAGAAAGGTATGAGTTTTGTTATTTATCTAGACCACCAGAGAAATAGAATAATGGTTACTTCTTTTGATCTGGCATCTGCATATGGTAAAATTTGAGCTCAGAGAATTTTAGACGAGTTTCACTAGGCAATTTTAATATATAAAGACATTAAGTTCATTTAAATATATGAGCTAAAACCTATCACAGAAATACAGGATTTTAGATAAATAAATTATATATCCTTTGGGGTTTGGTGTTTTAAAGAAAATTCATATGCTTCATCATTTTCTAACTATTTATTGCACATCTAGAAGTGTTTAATTATTGTGTTTACATTAAATAACAGAGTCATTTAATTCAAAGCAGCTTTAAATGTCCCCTTGGGAAAACAGGAGTTTATTATGGCATCCTACTTCTTCCTATGATGGTAGAAACACCAACTGGAAATGTTACCAAAAATCTATTTCCTTACACGCTTGTTTCTGAATATAATTAGTTCTTTGAAACAAAAGCGAGATTTCTTTTTTACTGGGTTCCCAGTGGAAAAGTGAGGAAAACAGAAACAAATTCATTTTCAAATGGCACAATTATAAGAAAAAATTGTATCACTTTATTACATGGATAATATTGCAGTAGCTAAATTTTATTAATTAATACATAATCAGTTAATCCTTGAACTCCATAAGCATCAGTCATCTCAAATATTCACTAAAATGGAGCAACTGTTCCAAGTTATCTGCCTTGCCTGCTCTGTCTGAAATGGTTTTACCCTTACCTGCCACTCCAAGAGTTCTCAAATTCCATCAGGTAAACTGTCACTAGAGGGCAGTGTTATTTTCACATTTCACGTCCCACTTGTCAAGTTCTCCCAAATACATAATTAGAATTCCAGATATAATTTTTAAAGTATAAATTTATTTTAAATGAACAAGTATGTATAAAACACTGCTCAGCCCTTGTTATGTACTGCATCTTGTGTTCCTCAAACCTATTTGTTGAAGTCCTAGTCTTCAATGTGATAGCATTTGTAGACAGAGCCTTTGGAATGTAATTAGGTTTAAATTAGCTCAAGAGAGTAAGTCCTCTAATAAGATTAGCGTCCTTATAAGAGTAAGAGAATAGACTATGAAGTCTCTGTCCCTGTCTGTCTTCTATCTATCTTCACCACGATGCTAACACAGAGCCAGAAGAAAGGTGGCCATCTGCAAACCAGAGCCTTCATCAGAAATTAAAAATGGTGACCACTTGATCTTGAATTTCCTAGGATTGAGAACTGCAAGAAGTAAATATTTAAGACATCTAGCCTATAGGATTTCATTACAGTAGCCCAAAATAAGATCACCCTATAAAAATTATTTAAAAATTTGAAGTAATACTATTTGAAGTAAATTATGAAAGAATATAACATTTGGATAGATGTCCATGGTTATTTTCACAGTCTCAAGCACACAGTTGCTTATCTTAAGTCAGCTAATTAATTATTAACCTTGAGTTAGTTCATTGATCATATCTATAAAGTTGAAAAGGATAAAATTCCCTTATTTAGAAATCTAATCTAGTATAATAGAATAGGATACAAATGATATGCAGCAAAACTTATATAACATATAAAGTAATAATATAACAACCCTATTTCTTAAGGCTAAAAAGTAAAAACAGTCTAAAATGGCAAAAAATATATAAAATTAACTTAGGGTCTCAGGGTTAACACATCACACATCACATCTTTTTTTTCTTTTTCCTTTTTTTTTTGTTTTGTTTTGTTTTGGACCAGGAATCAAACTCAGGGCTTTGCACTTGCCAGTCAGGCACTGTGCCACTAAGCTGCATCTCCAGCCCCATGTCTATTCTCTACCTATTCTTTTCCGTGCATGTATAGTAAAAGTTATCACCTGCTGCATTTACATCATTCATTCAACATGTATTTACTGTAACATGCACACAGAGGACATTAAAAATAGAAAATGTTCTTTCCCTTAGACTGCTTATATTTTAGTAGGTGAAAGAGATCAAATAGCTACATAAGCAGATGTCAATTATAATAGTGATAAACAGTGTGATTGAGCAATATGGAGAATGACATGTGCAACAGGAAGTTAAATTTAAATAGGAAATCAGTAAGCCTTCCCTGATGAAGTGAATAATGAACTGAGTTCCGGACAGTGAGAATCAAAGTACTCTAGAAAAAGAACAGTTATGAGACATATGTATATTTTTTTGAGAGAAATGGCATGTAGCAAATGTGAGCAGGGGGCACACATAAAAAAATTAAAAGTAAACTGAGATGGTTGGATTGAAATGTAGGAGACTGGAGAAGCAGGTGATGCAGATCTTGCTTAACTCTGCAGCTCATGTTAAGAATGTGTCCTTATCCTAAAGTCAACACAGAACACTTCAGTCTGTTTAAGATGCTGTAATAACCATAACTTGGGTGGACTGTTGATGGAAACCACTACAAAGCAGCTTTGAGCAGGATTTAAAATTAACCAATTGCCTTTCTATGTTTACTTGTGAGTCTGTCACACCCCCTGTCTGGAGATGGGCAGCAGATTCACAGTAAGTGAACCTTGAATCACTGGTCCTGGCTGGGGCCTATAGTGGCCTGAGATGCTGTGATCTTGTCTCAAAGGACAAGATAAGGCCACAGCTGAGGACACCTGGCTCCAACTCCAATTAATTAGAGCCTATAGTGCAGGTGTCTCACTCCTGCGGTCTCAGCCCTGCCATGACAGTCAACCTGGAGATAAGAGTTCTCCTAAACTAGCATTATTTACTACTTGGAGAACTCTTTGAACTGACGCCCAAGGTCCTGCTCAGTTCCTGCGTTTGCCTCAGTATCCCCTCTCTTTATTTGAAAACCAAATAAATACAGGCCACCCAGAGGAGTTCTTTGTCTAAGACCCAGAGAATCTCAAATACTGCTAGCGCGTCTTGATCCTCATGGAACCCTAAATCATACCACTTGTCTCTTTTATTTAAGCCTTCGCAGTCCACTCGTTTGGGAGGTTGTGGGCCTGATCAGTCTGCAACAGACTGCAAATGATAAACATTTATTTCTAACAATCCTGAGGACTAGGAAGTCCAAGGTCAAGCAGATTCTGGTAAGGACTACTTCCTCCTAGATAGAGCTTTCCATCTCTCACAAGTTGGTGAGCTAGTGCCCTGCAGCCTCTTTCATAAAGGTACTAATCCCGCTCATGAAGGCACTACCCTCGCAGCCTAATCACCCAAGAGGTCCACTTTCTAACAAATCACTGTGTCAAGCAGAGTTTCAACATGAATTTTGAAGGGAAAACAAATATTCAGACAATAGCACTGTGACTATTTTAAGCATGGAAGGAATACTGAAGAGACTAGCAGTATTTAATAATAATGATTCTCAATGAAGTATAGGAAGAGATTAAAAGGAAACAAATTTGGCAATTACGTTACTTTGTATAGTTAATCATCACAATGATGAAATTTTGATAGAGACAAGGGCAAACTTTTAGGCTTATAGCCGAGGTTTTGTATGTTCATTTTATTTAACTCAGGGCCTTCACACTGGGCTAAGTCCCCAGCCCTTTTTATTTACTTAGAGATAGAGTCTCACTAGGTCACTAAGTGCTCAGGCAGGATCCTCCTGCCTCAGCCTCCTAAAGTGCTGGGATTACAGATATGCGAGCATGCTATATATCTGAGTCTTACATAGAGAAAGTATTGAGCTTTAACAAAACATTTTATCAGTAAACTTACTTTGCAAAACACTAAAACATATATTTGTAAAATTGGAAAACTGAAAGCTCTTTGGTCAGATCCCACATTCCACCAAGTGTCTGAATCCCTTCTCTGATATTCCCCAACCTAGAGAAGACTACCTTCTGCTTGAATTCTTCCAGAGATAGCAGGCTGGACCAATGGCAAAAACTCTTTTGTTTTCTTACACTGAGATAAAATCAGCTTCTCAGTACCTTTTACTCACAGAGCTTCTTTGAGTAACAATTTTGCTTAAACAGACCTTTAACAACCGAAGATAAAAGTCTGAATTCCTTGCCCAATCTGATTTTCTCCATGCTACACAACCAGCTGCCTCAACAATTCTTCGTATAATTTGAAGGCTTCCTCATCATTTTTGTATCCCTCCCCAATACGCTCATATAAACAACACAGGTTCACAGCACTCGGATTGAAGACTGTCACCTCTCATCATGGTGTCATTTGCTAGCACTAAGACTCTTTTAGGGATGATGCCAGAGTAGCTCTTCCTGAGTGTACAAAGTTTAAGTTTCTTTCACCTAAACTGCACTCAGGCATTGGCATTTCTTTTCTATACAAGGAAAAAAACTAAGGAAGAAAATAGTAAAGAAGTTATTAAGTTTAGCTCATTAAAGTATATGTGCTGTGAATTCTACTTTCTGAAATTTTCTCTCTTTCAACTTTGCTTCAGCTAAAAATTTTACATTTATGCTTTCTACATCTTCATCCAAATTTTTGACCAGGCTATTAAATGTAACCTGGCTCTGGAGAGGACTCCCAAACTACCTTTCCTGGTAAATTAATTTTCAAATGAACATTTTGGAAATTTTCTGCACAGTTTGGGAGAATTTAATATGAATTCTACATTTAAATATCTATACAAAACTATTGTTCAAAGGGGTCTGAGAAGGCCAGAAAGATATTAATAGTAAGTTTAAATAACTGGTCAGCTTTCTAGCTTCCTCTTGATGACTTAATTAGCCATTTCCAGGAAATAAATAAAAACAAAAACAACCTTAGAGGTTCATAAAAATGTTTTTGTATTGTGGTTTAGTATTTGTATTTATCCAAAAACATGTAAATTTATTATCATTTAGGTCTTCTCCTCTAATATTATATTTTAAATCAAACTATATGAAGCCTATTCATCATCCAATTCTTCTTACACATTCTAGACTCACAGAACTGTAGCCCTTCCAGGGCTTTCAAGTCATTGGTTTGTCATCCTGTTTTTCTTTAGTTATTGGGAAGCAAGGAGGAAGCCCAGCTGCCTTTATGGTCTGTCATTTCCTACCTACACATTATTCCCCAGAAGAGATAGGTAAATTTAGATGCTCTGTCTAATGTTCTTTCAAAATCACAACACTTTCTTATTCTATTAAGTTGCTTATACTTCCACCTAATAAGTACATTTTCCTGTCAATCTGTGTACAGTAGATCTCTGAAAGCTTCCCAAATCTGAATGCAGCTTTTAAAAATTATCCATGGATTATTTGAAAATGAATACACTTGGGCTGCACTCTCTGAAATTCTGATTCCTAAGACCTGGGTTGGGGCCCTCAGGACCCAGGTCTTAGGAATCAGTTGCAGAAAATATTCTGAGGACCTCAGGTTGGGACCTGAGGGCCCCAACCCAGGTCTTAGGAATCAGTTGCAGAAAATATTCTGAGGTCAGACAAACCTAAGACCAAAGCTACTTTATTATTTGTGACCTGAGTCATACCCTATTTTAGTCTCACATTCTTCACTTGCAAAATGAAAAACAATAATAATAGTAATAACAGTAATAGTGTGTCTATTGCAAAAGATTACCCTAAGCACTAAGTGAGCAAACTATATTACTGGAATATAGTGAAAAGTCAAGAGATATTATTATCAAAAATCCTGGTCCCTAATCCACCACAAACCTGACCAAGTTTCAAAATTTAAATTTTCTTATGTCATGGCTTCCTGAAAATCATTCTTTCCATGCTGTGTTTTCGTTTTCACTTCTACATGACTGTGTTCCAATTAAAGTTATGGAAGCTGAGCTTTATTTCACTCATCTACATCATATTTAAAGAAAATTCTAGACAATTAGCAAATGTTTTGTAAATATACAAGGATGAGTGGTTGAATGAGCCTAAGAGATAATCATGCAATGCTCTTATTTTTGAAAGAGATATTACTAAAATTGATTAGCCAGGAAATCTCTTTGAACTCAAGATCTTCTCTTTCCATTTTATTACCTACAAATAGTAAATCTGACTTAACCCTCCACTTGCAATTTGAAGAAAACTTTTACCACCTCTGAAGTTCTTTAATATGACAATAAAGGTCATCCAGTCCAACTTTTTGTTGTTGTTGTTGTTGTTTTGCTTTGCTTTCAGTGTCAAGTAATATTGCAAGTCTTTAGGCAGTATAAATTGGAAATATCACTAGGTCACAGAGATATACTTTTATGTTTTGTAGCTCAATTTAGCTCCCAGACATGACTCAGATTACTCTAAATTTTTACTCAGCTCCCTCTCCATAGCTCATACTGTTGTTCTTTGTTCTATACCAGCAGTTTTAACTCTCATTTACAACTCCAAATTTCCTTCTTTTTCACATATTCTTACAAATTTGGAGCTTTTTTCCTTGTGCTTCATTTTTGTCCTTGGCAGTATGTCTCACGGAGGACTTACCTTTTTTATTGTAACAGCTTTACCTCCCTGTCTCCAGTAAAAAGGCAGAAAGTGGCAGTAAAGGTAAGGGGCAAAGGGCAAATAGTCTCTTATTCTTGGGAACCTCAAAATGCATGGCAATTAGTAAAGAAAATTATTTCCAATAAGTATTCTTTGGGGTAAAATATGCTCTGAGCAATGTAAGTCAAAGAACAGTAGTCATGAGACAGATACATGAACAAAAACAGACCACTCCATAAAATTTATACAATTTTCTAAAGCAATGGTAAACCTTTTATTGTCTTTATAGTAATCAGGTGTCTATGGCAGAAAATCAAAACAATTCACTTTGCTTATACATATAAATCAAAATTATAGGCCTAATTTGATCGTTTGTGTATCATTAATAAACCCTAGTAGGGATAAGAATTTAGAATATGACTGACATACATAGGAGCAAGATTACATTTAAGAATAAGAAGAGAGGTGGTGATGTAGTTTAGTGATAGAATACCTTTTTAGCATGCATGGGTCCCTAGGTTCAACTCCTAGCAACACACATAGAATAAAAAATGAAATTTCAATGAAGAGTTACTTAAAAAGCTGATAATCCATTTTTGTAAGGCTTCATATGGAAATAATAAACATCATAAGTAACCAGAAAATAGTTGATAACAAATTAATTATTTCTTTAAAAAAAACTAGCAATTCAATGTTCCTGGAGTAGAAGCAAAAGTTCACGAATATCCCTTCATACCACAATAAATTTTATTTCATTCCAAGTGATCATAACTGATTTTTGTCTATTGTTGTCCTAGAGGCCTTTAACTGCAATATAATTTTTGACTCAAGTTGATTACTTCCCTCATTCGCAAACTGCCTGAGATGGAGACAGAGAGAAAAAAAAGAAAATGAACTCACTGCCTCCAAAAGAAACTATTAGTTCTAAAGACAAAGCTGGTGTAATTATTTTTTCCATAAAATGAAAAGGATAACCAAAAGAATAGAGTCCATTTTGATTTTATATCAAAATTTCCTTATACTTATTCAAATCCTTTCTACTATAAGCCATCATTTTTCTAACCTTTCTTAAAGTTAAGTTTCCTCTATTTTCAATACAAATGTGTATTTTTTTCTATACAAAAGTCTCTTACAAATCAAAAGGACATGTAGCTGTTGCAGAGAAAGAAAAAAACATTACAACATGATATTTCTACCCCAGCTTTGTCTACCTCATCTCTCCCATGCCATATGCACAGGCACGAGAGATAACCACTTCTCAATTATGAGTCTGCCTGGCAAAGTTAATGTTCAACATAAACAGAATTCAGAAATGCATATAAACAGATCCATGAGCTTCTAATGGCAGTGCTGTTGAGTGAACAGGTCACCAGATGAAAAGCTGTGAAATTTCTATCACAACTAACACCTGCAACCTCTTCCAAGTCCACTTGTATGCAGAACCTAGAATTGAAGAATTTAAACAGTAATAAACACTGCCTCCACTTCACCACATAGAATTATAGTAGAGTAAAAATATACCAAATGAAAATGGTTTTACTCCTTTGGTTGGAAAACTTATTGAAATGGAAATATTTTTAATGTACTCATTAAATGCCTGCTGATACTTATGTCTACTTGTTATACTCTATTCCTTTTTAAGGCACAAAAGCCTCCAGTTATAAAGCATTTGATTTTATATCACTGGTACATTTTCCCCCTTCAATAAAAATGATCTGGACACCGGGAAAGATAGTAGGAGCAGAATATATTTTGTAAATCTTGGTTGAATTGAAAACTAAAACACAGGACTAGTTTCACCTGCATCATGGATTCAGCGCATCTGAACACAATTACTGAACGTTTAGTCACCACTCTTCAAACACTCTTCATCAGAAATAATCATTTCAAAGCCTTGCTTCATCCTTCCTCATCATTAAACCATTTCTAACTTGTCAACATTCCTCCTAAAATTAGAAGCCGAAACAGATACATGTACTTGTGGCCTGAGCATACACAAAACTTTCTGAGAAGAAGCAATACATATAGCAATGATACTCTATCACCTGGTTAGGATTTTTTTCAATCACAATTTCCGTAATGACATATATTAACACTAACAGCGAATATAGGGTATTCAACATCAAGACTTTTCTCTTATGTCTGCTAAATATCCTACATAAATATATTGTCTATTTCACTCTTTCTGAACTAAATCTTGTTTCTTTTCTTAAGTCAATTAATAAAAACTTTGTTTTTATGAATTTAATCTATAAAATTGTTTTCAAATTCCATGGCCTTAAAATACTAGCAATCTTACCTAACAGTCTATCTTTTAATTATGATTTTCAACTTTCACATTGGACAATTCCCAGACTTTCTATGGGGGAAAAAAAGCCATCAATTCTAAGAGAAATAAATCTAGATGCAATGAAATGGTCAAAATGCCCAAAAATAGGTCTCAGTAAAGATGGACTAAATGAATGAATAGTACAGTACAGGATATTTATCTAAACTTCCTGATATATATTAACTCCTCAGGATTTAACTGATGAACGAGTGAACCACACTAGTTCAGTTATTGAGGAACAATATATTAAATAAAATGTAAAATTATACATCTGTTGAACTCTCTTTTCCAATTTTGAATTTACCAGTTTCAAATGTCATAAATTAAAGTTTTACATCATGAACAGCCATTCTTCCACAATGGAAAAGGATAGCAATAAAAATGGAAATGTAAATCAAGTTTAATTTTTCCCCAAAACACTACCATTGAAGATAACAACATTGAGTAAAATCAAAATATCACATTTTGGACTAAAAAAGAGAAACATATTTCCAAGTGCCAAATAAATTTATACAAGAATGATCATATACAGTATGATCTGTAATACCAATAAATTAATATAATCGAAATGCCCAAAAGTGAAAAATGGAAAATAAGTTATGGTATACATTATGGATACTATGTAGGCATTAAAGTAAAATAAGTCTCACATAATAAAAATGTAGGAATAATATCCTTGCTCTATTACACAATTAACTATATATGTATGAATATACATATATATATGCATAGATTTACAGTCATGACATAGGCATAAATGAAATAGATTCAGGTGGTTATGTATTAGACATAGAGAGGAATTCATACTTTTTTTCTATTGCACCATCCAATATACAGAAACAGAAAGATATTCTAAAAATTTAATTGAGGAGCAAAATGGATCACAGCTAAATAGGAAGTGGGGAGTGGTTCAGATGGTTCCCTAAATTATCTATTCCATCATTTCAAAATATTTTAATGTATATGCTAATTTGTTTCATTTACACTACTGGTTTGTATTAATTCATTAAAGAGAAAGTTTTGTACTAGTATCTGTTGGTCTCTTCTTGGTAAGAGACAATCACTGTCAGTACTGTCTTGTACTCTACTTTGAAGATAACAATAGTATACTAACTGTCATTATTCTCTTATTATTTTATCATGAAATTGTTTATAAAATTTAAAAATTAACATATTTTTACAATTAAGTATCAAGAATTCAATGTTTAGCCTTGTTTTTATTTATTCAGTGAAATATTCAAAGCAAACAAGGTATGCTTAACACTGAGTTTGTGATACCAGGAATAAAATTAATGTATGTTTAATATCACTTTTTCCAAAAATTACAAAGGTCTTTATTTTGGATAATTGCATTCAATGCTACTAAAAACAAAAAAAAAAATCTTGCATTTAGGAAATACACCAAAATATTAACAGTGCTTATTTTTGCTGATATGCAATCACTTTTTCATAACACACATGAAAAAGATTTAAGAATGTTAAGAAAAAATATATTCTTCAGAAAATGTAGTGAAGCTGGACATGGTAGTGCATGCCTGTAGTCCCAGCACTTGGGAGGCTGAAAACAGCCTAAATACAATGTACTTATATACAGTGGAATACTACTCTGCCACAAAGAGGGATAAACTTGAGTCATTTTCAGATAAATGGATGCATCCTGAGACCCTAATCTTAAGTAAAATAAATAGACACAAGAGTTTAAATATTAAATGGTTTCTCTTGTGTGAGAAGTCCAAAGTATAAATAAGGAACAAAATAGAAGAAAGATACAGTGGTACCTAGATTCTGAAAAAGCTGATCACATTGGTTTTCGTGTTGGAAAAAGGCCATGATCTTGTTCATCACTTAATGCAGGGTTTAGAAATAAAACCAAAATTTTGCCAAACAGCTGTGTTTCCTAACCAAATTGTTTGCAAACAAAAGTGTTCATGAATGGAGAAACCGCTGTATTAGGAATTAGGAAGAACTTTTTCAATGGGAAGAGGAACAAGAGATGGGGGAAGGGAGAGGGAAGAAAGGGAAAAGAGGTTTAAAGAAAAAAAGAATTGAAGGAAAAAACAGAAATAGAGCTTTTGCAAATGGAAAGGTTTTGAAGGAGGGGAGAGGGAGGAGAAGAAAGAGAATTAGGACATGCTATGTACATGTGCAGATTTCCCATGATGAGTATGAGCATTATGTATTGCAAAGACATATCAATAAAAATACATAGCAAGTTAGGAAAAAAAATGGGGGATAAATGTTACTTTTAAGTTCTGATAATATGAAGCAACTTTCATTTCTACTTTTATATATTTTTGCATTATTGTGTGCATTATTTTCATATAGGAGAATGCCTGATAAGCTTTTTAAAATTACCTTGCAAATCTTTCATGGCTTAGGGCAGAATGTTTCAGAAGAGGAGCATTAAACTACTGATCTTTTTCCCTCTAGACTTTTAATAAATAAAATATATTAATTTAAAGCACAACATTCAACAAAATGGGATAGGATAGGAGCAGGAAAGGGGAAGACATTAAATAATGAGTGACATTATGGCCTTCTAAGCAATAAAAAGGGATTCCAGATAAAGTAAGGAAGAATTACTGAGTTACAGGATTATAAAACAAAATTTTGGACTCTTTAACAGTGATGACTTAATATTAAAGTTCATCTACTCTGTGGTTCCCTAGTGATAGGCACCATATCAGATTTCTCACGGCTGTGTTATCTTATATGCTGTTTGAGAGGTTTCTGCCCTAGTATAAATTACTGGACATTATGGTGGTGGTCTACCCTGACCACTACTTCCTCCTTCCCCTTTAGCCCTGATTACAACTTCCTCTTTCCTTTCCCGTGCACACAAAGAGAATTCCAGTCAGTTTCTCACACGTCATCAATGCTCATCCCAAACGCCGCTTCCAGTCAGAGGTCATATAAACCCCGGCCTCCTCTATATCCCATAGAAGAAATAGCTCAACTGCACAAGTTGTGCATTCCTCTCCACATCCTCAATAAATCCCTCTTTCTCTTTCTTTCTGCTTCTCTATTGCGTCGGAATACCCTAACACTGTTATTGTACTTAGCAAACAATTTTCGAAAGCCAAGTATTTCAAAATATATTAAAATATAAATTTAAAAATCCTAACTCTACCATACACAAAACAAAACACCTCCACTCATATTCCATCTCATAATCTTAACCTTTAATTAGTATCTGAGTTACAAAAACTACCTACTACGCTGTACAGTTCAGAAAGTTAAGGTGAGTTATTCTTTTATTTTTTATGAATCTTTAAAAAAAATCCAATCCCTTCTATGCATCTGCCATTTTAATGCTCTCTCTTATACTTTTAACTCCATTTTTCTAGCATTCCATGTATTGATTTTGTCGCCTACGCATTAATCTTACTAAAATCAACTGCTATACCAAGAAAAGACAAAAATCCTGTATTTTGTTACAATAGGAACTTCATTTGCTACACTTAAGAAACTTAGTACACAAACATTTCAAACTGAAAAGAGACACTTCAGCAAAGAAGGAGGTGACAGGTGGCGCTTTCTCCCTGAGCACAGATTCACTGCATGGGAAGGGCGGCTGGAAACTGCAGACACACAGTGACTACAGGTGACCTCAGGAGCCTCCAAAGAGAAACGCACCAGTGGAGCAGAGCAGTGAATACAGCAGACTGCAGTGGCTGGTAGGTTATTCAGGAGTAGACGGCCCCAAGGAGAGGGCAATTGGCCAGGAGTCATCTTGGAAAGTGGCCAACTGAGCTTGGAACTCAGAGCAACTTCTGGCTCTGTCTACTGGCTCTTAGTATCAGGACAAAGAGCTGAGTTAAAAGCCACAGGAGGTCAGAATGCTGAGTTGAAGCCAAAAGAGATCTGAGTTCAAGACAGCAGGGGATGCATAGACTGCTGCAGGCTAAACAGGTCTGGTTCCAGCCTCATGGTAAGAAACCAGCCTGAACTTAGGGGAACTAAAGTGCAAATTCACTGCAATTATCTAGCACCCCACAGTAAAGTCATAGCTGTCTTGCTGGGATTAATCAACTCACAGCTGGACTCTGTCTGCCCATGTTGTGTACCAGTGACAGCTGAGACGCACCTTGAAACAGACTTTCTTTTCTTTTCTTTTTTTTGTCTTTCTCTCTTTTCTTGTTTTGATTTGTTTTTTGTTGATGGTTTACAAAATATCCTTTCAAAACATTTCAAATTTCTTGCTTTACACTAAATTAGGAGATGACGTTTCCTAGTTGTTGGATAATTTCACAGTCATGAGCAAACATTTATAAATAGATTTGAATATCAAATCTTAATGCCAAATATTTCCTGAAAGCAACAGTGTTAGCTATTAGAAAAAAGGAAATAACATTTTTTAGGGCCTTCCAGTCATATCTTGCCTATCTTATTCAATCATTTCCTCCACTCTCCCACAAAAAAAAAAAAACCCTTACTATACAAAGGTAAGTTATAGTATTTTAAATCAAACATTGTATGAACTAGATTGCCATAGTTGTAAGTCAACAATGTTTCAGTACTGACATGTTCTTGCAATAATGTAATAATTTAGTTTAACACTTAATTTTAAATTGAGAAAACCAGTTTTGAATGCTTTAAGAAATTATTTAAAGACACATTTGTTAAGAAGAAAAGTGATAATTTCAATTTAAATCAGTTTGTCCAAAATATTCGTGCTCTATTCACAACAGCATACCACTCCAATTAGTATTTTTACTCTTTGCAGATATTAATGTATTTGAAAGTGGAGCTTAAAGTCACTCATGCCCAGGGAAAAGTGATTTTAGACATTTATATTAACAAGAATTGAATTTCATTGTATAAAAGGTTTCAACAAATTAAATTGCATATATCTAAAAATCAGTGAGTTAAGTCAAACATATTTTGTACTTTTAGCATGATATACTCAAGATTTAAAACTAGAAGTTTAAGACTGGTTTTCTTCAAGCAAACCAAAATTACGGAAATCTTGTAGATCTATTCAGCCAGAAAATGAAACTCTTCCAAGCTTTTCACTGGACTCATTCTTTCACTCGCTTACACTTGAAAAAATGCACAAGATGAACATAGCTAAACAGTTCAGTGATAGGTTCCACACAGTTCAAGCCAAGCCCCAATACTACAGAAAAATGCCATGGAATGTAATAAACGGAACACAGACAGTTCCCAGCAGCAAATACCATTCCCTGCGTAGGAGAACATTCATGTTGATCCTCCACATTCTTGTGGTTTAATAAGAATCATTTCTTTTCCAGTTGGAATCCATTAATATAGACCACTGATGATATTTGCTAGGTTTTCCCTCTTTAGATACTCTGAGCTATGGAGAGAAAAAAAACGGAAAAAGTATTTTTCACCTTTTGTTTGCATAACTCAATGCACTTTACAAATGTGATTTCAGGCTCATGCTTTTCAAAGCCAAGAGAACTGGCAAAACTCAAAGGTTCAAAGTAACTTATAAAGTAGTTTGACCGTGAAAAAAAAGCACTCATCACCCTATTTCATCAGCATTCTGAATTGGTTCTTTTTAGTTCTTGTTCCACATCTCTGTCTCCTTAAAATACCTTCTCTATCCTTGAAATTCATGCTACCATATGAGATGGGACAAATAGTTTACTCAGGGTAATAGTTATACTAAAAGGAAAGCATATAAGGAAGAGCATACTGGAAGAAAAAGAAGCTAACAAGAAAACCAAAAGTACAGCATAGAGAAAAATTAAAAGTTTGGATCACCACTCTGGATTCTTCCAATGAAACTTAGCTTTGTGTTAATGAAAATATGAAAATACTATCAAGGAGAAAAGGAATGTAGCCAAAAAGTTATCCATCATAGATTACTTCTTAAATAAAATTCAATAATAAAATATCTATTTTTTTGTTTTTCTCATCTTAGATATATAAAATGCCTTCACTTTGAGTACATAACTCATCTCTTTTTGCCTTAAAGACATTTCAGATTTTTTATAACTTTGATATAGGTCTATAGACCTTGGAAAATTTCTAAATCTATGAAATCCATTAAAATATACAATTGCCCCACATAAAACATTATATTGGACTCACTTATCCATAGATGAAAGCAACTGTCAAATTCAGCTTTCCAATTTCTAAATATGTACACAAACAACCTTGATAAAATTCTATTTGTCCTTTAATCCCATTGCCAAAATTGAAAAGAAACTATTTTTCAGAAGACACTAGCTTTATACCATGGTATTTAAATTTTATCACATCACAAACTTTTAAGATATAAAACTAGGCCTGAGGAGTGAATACTCCCAGCCAGATGATTTGCTTTTCTACATTACTGTCACTATTAGTTATAATATGGCATATACCTTCAGAATACTCTTCAGTAGTCAACCCTCTAAGTGTAAAATATTTTGGATGTTAAAAGTTGACTGTACTTTTTCATAGTGAAGGCAAAAACTCTTTCATTACTTTCTTCAAATTTTCCTTAATGATTTCTAGGATAGCCATTCTGTAAGGCCATGGCTAGAACTATAAAATCTTGTTTGAATAATAGTAAACAAAAATAGTATGTAACAATCACTTTCCCATCTGTAAGGTTTTCAATTCCTCAAAACATCATTAACTTTTACAACATAATCCTTAACACAGCACTGAGATGATTAGGATACTTTTATTGTGTTTTCCTGGGGTACAAAATAATACGGTGAATTATTATTTAAAGTTACAAAGGTTGAGAGTAGAGAAAAAAGGAAAAAAACCAAATTTTTTAAAGCTCTTTCTAGGTGGTAGGTTTCATGCAAGAGAGTTTAATCAATGGAAAACTCATGTAACTTCCTCTCAAGATAAGAAACCCACGTTGGAGAAAAGTGAGAATTCTAACATACATCATATCGGGAATTTAACATGATATAAAGCCCAAAAGAATAGCTTAGTAAATGCTGCTCTGTTACTTATTTCAACTTAGGATTCACAATAATATCATGAGATAGATACTATTTCCCTTAACTATTGAAAATTCCAAGTTCCAATAAAGATTAACAAAAAGCATTAGTTCATTTTTGAATGAAATGTTTTCTACCTCAGATCAAAGTTACACCCAACAATCACCACCTTTGTGCCAAAGACAGATAGCAGTTTGTACCATCTTGCTCAAGAAGGATCAGGGAGGCAGACAAGACTCAAACTAGAATGTTACAGCTAACCAGCGAACATACAGGCTCATTGTCAGACTATTTATTAAGCACTATAAAGTTAGGAAAAAGAACAAATCTCCCTGCCTTAGATGCTGTCTGCTATATGCCTGGAAAATCCCTTCTATCTTATATGTCTCTGAATTTTTTAAATATGTATACTTATAAACACAATAATTTATAATAGTATTTAATACTAACCATAGCATTAATATCATGAATACCAAATATCACTGTTTATAGCAAAAGTTGCTATTTTCTGAATGCCTATGTAGCAAGCATTAAACCATTAAACATTCTGGCTGCATGTCCTCATGTAATGAAACTAACTTGAGAGTAAAGCTTAAACCTTATTTCAATGATTAGTTAAATTTAGGCTCAGATAATTGCTTTGCCAAAGTCATAAAGAGAAAGAAGGACCTGAACTATGATTCAAACTCATATATATATATATATATATAGAGAGAGAGAGAGAGAGAGAGAGAGAGAGAGGGAGAGAGAGAGAGAGAGTTATGTATCTATATATTCAAAACCTGTGACCTTTTCAGTAGGAAATTATAGTTGATTTTCTTATCCAGAATTAGAAACGCAATTTTAAAATCAGTTTCTATGACCAACACAATGTTTAGCATGATGGACATGAAGAAACACTGATGAGGCACTGGATTACTCAGTCTTGCTCAGCACACATACAGAAGTAATGTGACTACACTGTTTATAAGACAAATGGATAGAATAATTGCCAGTGATCTCCATATCTTAGTTCTATAGGCTCCTTACTCTCCAGGCAGAGTGCCCCCCAAGGAAAAGTAGGTACAACTGCTATGATTACAACCATTACAACTATTACTAGCTTTAGCAGTGTTCAAGATAAAATAGCTCCTCAATATTCACTGTGTTCCTCTTCTGGGAGTCATTACCTGAAGTCATACTTTTCATGCCAAGATTTAAGCACTCAAGATGAAATACTGCTACTGTTCATCATGGGGTGCTAATTTATCTGATACTCTTCTTTGAAGGCATGTCAGGAGTGAAGAATGTGTAATCACAATGTTCAAAATAACTGCAGGGTGGGGCCAAGATTACAGTTCTACAAACAGCTGGGCTGGAATATCACAACTCTTTCCTAGATAGGTCTGGGAAGGCTCTTATGTAATGTCCTTCTGAAATGCTAGTGCTCATCTGGGACTCTAAAATTAAGGAAAATATAACCACACTAATGTACACTAATGTCAGATTAATTCCTCAAAATTCATTCCTTACTTCCAAGACACTAAGAAATATGGTAGATGTTACAAGCTAAGTATTACCCCCAAAATCATATGCTGAAATCTTAATGTGCAATATCTTTGTGGGATTGTATTTGGAGATGTAATCTCTAAAGAAGTAATTAATGATATCATCAGAATGGGTCTTAATCCTACAATGGCTGCCCTTAGAAGAAGAGGAGGTTAGGAAACAGCCGTGCATAGAAGGCAGATCATGTGAGGATACTAAAAGAGAGTCACTTATAATCCAAGGTAAGAGGCCCTCAAAGAAAGCAACTCTACTGAGAACTTGACCTTTGACTCCAAAACTGTGAGGAAATAAATTTATTTTGTTCTAGTTCCTGTGGTACTTTGTTATGACCATCTTAACAAGCTAATACAATAAATAAGATGAGGTGGACAAGGTTGACTTGGATTTAAGAACGATCTGTATTATAATCCTACCTTTACTTCTGATCAAGTACTTATTAACAGATAAAAAATAAACACACACACTCACACAACCTCACACACACAGTCTTATTCAGGAACACAGACTTGAACCTTAACTAGGAGTAAGAATTCCAGGTTCCAACACTAGCTCTCAGAACCTGCCAGGTAAAGCAGAATGACAGACCATGGTCTAAGGTGTTACAAAGATACAGGTTCACGTTTGACTTGTTAGCTGTGTGACCTCGGGAAAGTTATTCGATCACTGAGAATTTGTTTCTTAATTGTACAAAAAAGTGATTTCTATCTTCTAAGATTGTTATAAGTACTAAACTAAATATAGGGAATAACTAATGCTATAAAAAGGCGAGAACTGCATCCTGCACATTGTGTCCAATCAATAAATAGTAAGACCTGTTATTAAATTTAACAATATTAAATGGCTGATATTTGATTTTTCTAATCTACCAAAATGACAGTTCCATAGGGTTCAACCTAATAGTAATGTTCCAAAGACACAGAAGAGCACAGCGGTTCAGAATACAAGTTTGTCAATAAATGAATGAAGAACATACAGTTCACATACACACAATGAAATATTTTGCTAAATTAAAAAAAGAAGGAAATCCTATCACAACAACATGAATGTACCTACAACATGAGACATTGTGTTAAATTGAATAAAACAAACACAGAAAGAAAATTACCACATAATCTCATTTATATATGGATGTCACAAAGTTGAATTCAGAGAAGACTTACAATCATGGTTTCCAGAGGATGGAGTGGAAGGGTTGGGTTGGGAGATGTTGGGCAAACGATAAAAAATTTCAGTTAGGAAGAACATGTACCAACTTTCCACAAGGAATGTGAACACTATGTATTGCAAACAGGTACTAATGAAAAGAAATAAAAAAGATCTACTGAATGTCATGTTGACTATAGTTAATGACAATGTATCATACTCCTAAAAATTGCCAAGAGACCAGATTTTAAGTGTTCTCACCACAAAAAATAAGTACATGAAGTAATAGATACATTAGTTCTCTTCATTCGGTCATTCCATAGCATGCACATATTTCAAAATATTATTATGTACATAATAAGTATGCATAAATTGTATTTGTCAATTAATTTTAAAAATAATTTTAAAAAAACAATACAAGTAGAACCTAGAACCAGAATCTCTGGGCAGGAATCCTATCTCTGTCACTCACTGATAAGTTACAAAATTTCTCTAACTCAGTTGCTCAATTGCAAAAAAAACCTGAAAACACTTATTATATAAGATAGATGAACAGATTAAATAAATTAACCAACACAAAGCTCTTAGCCTAGTACTGAGCTAGCCCTTACTGATGTAGTCTGCTATTAATATTTATATTACTCATTTTTAAATGAAAGAAGTAGCTTGGAAAACAGCTAAGATTCATCTGTCGACTCTGTGGTATATTGGATGGCACGGATAAAATTATAGGGTTTAAAAAGATATTAAACATTGAGCCCTAGAATTTTGATGAATAGTAGAATCAAATATAATCTAAATAAAAATGTCTGATATTTACTTAAAAATTATCTGAGAATTCAAAAACAATGATAATGCTGAAAATGTTCATTTTATCTTGAGGATCAATCAATATTTTTCTTAACATCTTATATTGCTAAACATTTTAAAATATTGTTTAAGATAAAATGAAAAGCTGTGCCAAGGATGTAGCTCAGCAGTATAGCACTTGCCTGGCAAGTACAAGGCCTTGAGTTCGATTCCTGGTACCAAAAAAACAGAAAAGGAAAAAAAGATAAATTGAAAAGCTAGCATTACATTTAATGTAGAGTTTAATATTTTCCAGGTGAAGAAGTGTTAAGGGAGAAAAATGAGAAAGAAAACAAGAAGCAAGGTCTATCACATGCAGGAACAAATTCCCTATGATGAATGTTATCATGTATGTTTAAAAGATACCAATAAAATAAAATCACCCTCCAAAAAAAACTGGTCCAGTGGGTGTGGTGTCCACAGGAAGAAAAGTATTTTCCTACTTAGGTTCCCAGCTATTCATTATAGCTGGCTAACAATGAACAACAGAGTCAGTAGATCAAATAATGACCAAGCCACTCATTCTGTAGGTGACCAGGAGCAAATCACCTCAATGTTATTTTTTTTTAATCTCAGGAAAAAAATAAAAAGAAATCTATGTAAAGATATCAAAATTCCTAAGACTGAAACTCTTTGAATTGCTATCTATTGTGATGAGATGAAGAACAGAACACAACCGGGCATGATGACTCCAGGATGTGAGAGGCTGAAGCAGGAGAACTGCTACAAGTTCGAGGCCAACTTTGAGTACATAGTGAGTTCAAGGCCAGCCTAAACTACATAGCAAGAACCTATCTCAAAAAAAAAAAAAAAAAAGAAAGAAAAAAATAATATAATGTGATCTTTTCAAAGTAATATAACCCATTTCATCTGTCAATAAAGAGCAAAAAATAATAACAATCACTGTTTCAAGAGCAGAATGTTAAGAATAAACGTATATAAAAACTAACGGCTAAAAATATTATCCCTTAAACTGAAACCACAGTGAATACCTTGGCAATTCTGGCTAATGACTTATTCTGTGCAATAAAAGTAAGGAGTTAAGGACCTTCTTCTGAAAGTCATTAGAAACATACATTCCATTCAGCAGAATCAAAGCTGCTCAGGTTAGCGTAAAACCAACACGGTCTTAAAATCTTAGATCTATTCATTAGAGACTCCAACTTTAAGACCTTCAGCAGTTCACGTGACATCAACCTTCTGTCTCTGTAAAAAGAAATGTGATATAACTCCTTGGACTCGCGAAAGGGTAAATTAGTTAATGTTTCTAAAAGATAATGATTGACAAAGAAATATCCTCCTTGTGTTTCACTAGAAAGTAAGAATCCAGTCACTCGAATCTTCCTACCAAATATTATGTGAACCCTTCTCAGTAAGCGTTTCTAAAGGGGCAAAAAAGTTCATGACCATGCAGCAGATCTAAACAACATTTCTGAGAAAAAGTAAAAAAGTTTAAATCTCAACATGGCATCATAACTAGGTTGAAATTGAATAGTCTATATACAAATGTTAGTTTGAAGGGGAAAAATATATATAAAGTCAAGACACATTGAATCTATTAAAACAAAATACATTCTCTTCCCAAGTTAAAGTATTTATGCCAATTAAGTGATATTTTTTAATGTCAAACTACATCTCAAAAAATGGGTAACAATTAATATAAGGGCTTCCATAAGCAAGATTTTCTGTTAAACCGCCTCAACATTGAAAAAAAAATAGAAAACTAAATTATTCAAGATACTTAACACAATATTTTCTATTAAACAGTAACTGTATTTTTCATTCCTTATAATAAAACAGGTTTCATCTCAACCAACAAAAAGTCTTTTATTTAAAAGATCGCTATAAGATAGTGGATAGTTTGTTAATCGATTTGTTTGTTTTGATGTTTGCTTTGGCTTTCCCTCAAGATATTTTTTTCGTTTAGTCCATTATAGACTCCAAAACTCAGAGATGTCATCATTAAACATCTCCTAGGAAGTGCACAATCTGATTACTACATTAACTCGGACATAAACCAACCGTGACCACATTGCCTCCAACTCTGTATGGTACCAGTCTGGGAAAGAATATTCATAATACATGCTCACAGTACATCACGATTACAATATCATGCGGAGTCAGTACACGTACATAACACAATTTAATACCTCCCTCTTAAAAATCGAATCCCCAGAGAGCTTAGAGGATAAGGCGTAAGTTTGTGAGGTTTTTATACTTTATGCTAACAATTAGAGCCCACAATTTTCCATCTAATGTCAACTCATGATTTGTAGACGAGTGAAATTACTTATATCCTGAAGTATTTTTTATTGAGTTAGTTGCCTGATCAGTTGTCTGCTTTCAAACAAAATGACAGCTTTAGATGGCCACAAAGGTAAGACTATCTTTCTCACAACCTATATTTGAACTGTCCAGAATAAAAGTCTTTAGCTAAATACAACCATTCAATATGTTAAATGTGCCTATGCTTATCAAAGGACTTGATCGTTAGACTTAGCAATCTTAATATTTGTTTATTTATTTATGCATTTACTTATTTGAGACAAGATCTCACTATGTTTCTCAGGCTGCTCTCAAATTCCTTGGCTTAAACAACTCTCCACCCTCAGCATCCAGGGTTGTGGGGACTACCTGGAACTCATTTATGCTATTAGATGGCATTAAAATATGTCTGCAATAACTTAGGTAGTATACATGAATCTGTTGTTTCACTTATAAATCTTATGAAGTTAAAAACAAAGATTTGACATTACTTATAAATATTCAGTGACTGAATTGTTACTATGCATGAGAATAAAAATACACAGCACATTTCGAGTAATTAATAGAAAAAACAATGTAAAACATTTCATTAATTTTTAAATAATGACTATGTGAAAATAATAATATTTTGGATATACTGACTTAAATGCATTTTTAAATGAATGTTTCCAGCTTCCTTTTTCTTTATGACTTACATGATATTTCTATTGGGCAGCAATAATAAAACTAATATTAATCAATGCTCTGAGTACCTGATCTGAGCCAGTTGAAATAGTTTTAAACTTGTCCTTTAAGAGAGAAAAGCAGACAGCAGAAAACATTGTATTTTTACATTCTGCTTTTGACACTGACAACCCAAAACATTTCAGCAAGTCATACACTTTCCTTGCCTTATATATGTTGATATGTAAAATGAGAATTGTTTCTTAGCAAAAGCAAAATACTTGTAAAATGCCTGATACATTATAGGTTCCCGCAGAGCTCAATACAATGCAAAGATCACAGACAATCACTAAAAAGTTACTGCTTCTCTGTATCTTATCTCCTTGCAGATAAGATATTTTCTGTGGACCTTTCCAGTGATAATACTAGGATAACTTTGTTACCACAGTACACTTTCCAGATGAATAGCAGCATCCTAACAATGCATAAATACTTAATGCTATTTCAAAATGTCCAGAAAATAGATGTATTTCCATTAGATGGTAAAAACTGATTTCCAGAAATATCATCATGATTTCTGTGAACTTAAAATTTCTGTAACTCTAAAACAAACTTACCATATCAGAGTATTTTTATGTTCTTCTACATTTCTGTCACGGTCAAACTGAGTGCTCCATAAGTTCTAATATGCACTGCTCTAACACATTAAACTAACACTTTATAGTTATTAAAGATATAAAACATGGGAACCAGCAATATTTATTTTAAAATTACCTTATCTCATTGTTGCACTGTATTTTTTCCCAATTTGAAAAGTGCCTGAAAATTCTTATTCTATGAAGCCATAGCATAAGATATAAGACCAGAATTCTAGAACAAAGAGATACTCCTTCATAAAGTAAATTGTAGAACTACAAGAGTTCTTTTTTTTTAACTAAAAAGTACATAATTGTTGAAATATTAATTTTAAATTGGTTTAGGTGAATTAATGACTAGAAAACTCAAATATAGTTCCTGGAAAGATACAAGTTTGAAAGTCATAAATCATCTTTCAGTATGATGTCAAGAAGGAACATCATTCCTTTCCACAATAATTCTCATAAAATGTGGAATCCTGACCAGACAGCTTAAAGATCGTCACCTCCCTTGATTAGTCTTAGGTTTCCTTGAAAAGTAACTCAGTGCTCTCTCTATCAGTTTTTTTGTTGCCATTTTTGCTCATGGTCCTTTTCATCAGTCTCTTTCTTCATTCATTTCATCAGTATTCATTCAGGCCCCATGTGCCAGCAGTTCTTGGACCTCCCCAACTTGTTATACCATCTAAATAAAACCACGAAAGATGTAAGTAGAGAGGTAGAAAATATTTTTAAACGTTTTAAAAATGTGTTGGGTTGTGTATGTGTGGATGCACATATGCATGTATATATGTGTAATAAAAAATAAAACTGAAGTTACACAACATGCAAGTTGATAAAAGTTAACTTGTTCATTTCCAACTAATTAGTCTTCTTAAAAATAATTTTTATTTTAGTTTATATTGTGCTACCAAGTTAAAATATAAAGTTCAACTACAGCTTTCCAAGTTATTTTAATAAATATTCCAATTCTTAGATTTTATATTAACACAAATACCTAGTGATCCAAAACAAATTTTACTGATCCAGAATTTTTGAAATTCTCAAAAGTCTTCTTCAAGTTGTTCATCAAGTTATGTAAGAAGTCAGATAAATCTCCCCACTGGAAAAAAAAGTCCTCTTCATTAATTTGCACCAAATGGCAAATTTCCAGGAAATAAAATAAGAATGACAGGCTAGCAGACCTAATAAGTTTACTAGAAAAAAAAATTCTTGTTTTTTGAATTTTAACTGTTTGTTCATTGGCTTTTCCACTAAATTACATGCAAATAGAGGGGAGGGATAAGGTTTTACTTTCTGTGTCCATTAGAAAAACACAGATTTCAAGCCCAGCAGTGACCACCCCTGTAATTCCAGCACTCTGAAAGGCTAAGGCAGCAAGATTTGAGCCCAGCCTGAACAGACTGGGAAGACTTTGTCTCAAAATTTCAAAAAGGAAGAAAGAAAAAGGGAAGCTGGGGAAGTAGCTTAGTGCAAAACCCTTGAGTTCAACCCCCAGAACCAAAAAAAAAAAAAAAAAAAATACAGATTTTGTAAGTTTCTGAATGGCTGAACAGAGATTACAGGATGACAAAATATTTACATCTCATAATTTCCAGTAAAATAATGGTTTTTTTGAGATTACTTTGTCTCATTGCATTAACTAAAAACAGGTATGAAACATTTTAAAAAATTAGTGACTCATAGGTTATGAAAAATGGTGTCTTTTGGGTAAAAAAAAATCAATCAATATTAATTTAGCTGCAACTTACTGCAGGCTTACCAAGTGCCAGTCACTCCTTAGGGTGCCAAGGTTTACAGGTAAATAATTCTCTATATGCAAAAAATATGAGAGAGCTAGTTCCATAAAATTAATCTGAAGTAATTCTAAATAGTCACTAAACTATGGAAAGCAAAGCAATACCTCTCCTCTTTAAAATGTGTTTTCTTCTTCCATGAAAAAGAATGACAAATCCGCTTGCTTGGGTGCCCTAAGATTCTGCAATATATTTTGTATTCTTTGCTTGTTCTTTAGAAAATGCAATCTCCTATGCAAAGTAAAATGTCATCAGGAGGCTGTCTTTTCTTAAGGGATCAAATAGGAAATGACAAAAAAGAAGGATGAGCTTAGAAACAGAACAGAAAAAAAGAAAAATATGTGAAGTAAATCAGAGCCAAGTTTTACACAATATCATTCTCGTAGCAGACCAAAACACTAGAACTATAATCAGCTGCTAACCTAAGGCAAGCAACTGAGAACTATCTAGAAATGAATTACTGCATTAGACATGCACTTTGCGAGAACCCTCAGTAAAATAAAACAGTGGGGAGATCCTCTGGATAAGCAGTCAGGCAAGTTGAGAGTCGTGGTAAGTGAAAACTAGGACCCCTTAGGGGGTGATCTTCCAAGGGAAGCGAAGTCTCCAGGGCACTTAGAGTTTGTGAAAAGGAACTTTCTCAGACACTAATAGCCTAATCTGGCAGGTTCATTCATTTCACTTCAGCAGACAGTATCTTTATTCTTTTAAAAGAGTCAATCTTTCTCACCTAGACAAGTGTGAATGATAAATCAAGAAAACTTGACCACGTTAGATATCAACAAAAGTTTGTAAAGTGTACAGCAAATATTTCTTTGATGAATAGAACTGGCCGACCCTGTGACAATGTCTGCTACATTAAACCCGTTCCAACAGGTCACCCAAGTTCTACTTACGCCCAACATCTGGTGGAGGTAGTGATACTCTGGCCCTTGATTGTACAGCAGGAAGGTTTTCCAAAAAAGTAGGGCATTTAAAGAGAGCCACATGAGCTAAAACAATCAAAGAGACAGAGGAAACAAAAGTTAAAAATAAACATCACTCATGAATGAGGCCACATTTTCTGAATATAGTACGTTTAATACAACAGAAATAAGTGATTGCAGGAAGCAGTCTCAATTAAGCAGAAAGCTGGAAACCACTCAGAGGAACAACTGGCCCTAACCAATCCCTTCGACCTAAGAATAAACAATTGGGTGGCAAACTGGTCTCCCCACTCGGCACCCAAATAGGATGATCTGCAGTTGCTGGTATCCCCTGAAGTACAAAGTAAGACTTCAAATTAGTGACAGCACTCTGCCCTAAGCAAACAGAACCAATCTGGGAAAAAGAGCAAAGGGGTGGGGGGAGAGGGGCGGCTTGAGCAATGTCTAAAGGGTTAAAGAAAAGAACTGTGTTCACTTAAGTAACTTCTCCCTTCCTCCACATCTGTACATCCGCTCTCCCATCTACGTGAAGGAAAGTTGCCAAGCGTAGGGAATGGGGAGGGGGTGTCCTTATTATCTCTGAGTTTCAACAGCATAAACTTTGTTAGGTGAGAAAGTTCGAGTAAGACAAAACTTCCACTTTCAGCTGCCCACCCGCGCACGCTCAGAGAATGAATCAAGTCTAGCGAGAGACAGATGCGGGGCGCGCGGCCCGCCATCCTACCAGGCAGAGGTGTTTAACCCCTTCGTTGGCCAGCCAGCTCCTCCAGGACACAGCCATGCCGCCGGCCGGGTGCTGCGCGCTTGGCCCGTCGGCCGGCCCGAGAAGAAACGGTGGCCCCGGGGCCGCCGAGACGGTGCTTTGGCCTGCGGAAGAGGCGAGGGACGCAGGTCAAAGAGCGAGCGAGCGCGGCGCCGCGCCAGCCCCGGCCGCCCCTCTGCGCCCGGAGTGCGCGTCTGCAGCGCCGCGCGGCGCCTTTGTCTGCGCAGAGTCCCGGGCGGCAGCGACTCCGGACTCCCCGGGTGGGAACTCGTCGGCGTCCCCAGCAGGCTCGAGCCCAGCCTGCACTGCTGCGAAAGAGCGACTAAGAGGTGCAAAGAGACAGTCATACTAATAATAGTGGGGACCGCGACTCCTCCTCGTGCACACACACACAGGCGCGCGCGTATACACGCACACACGCCAAGTTTTTTGGACTGGTTGTTTTCCCCCAAAAGAATTCAACTCAAAGAGACTGGAGACAGAAATATGAGCCGGAAACAGCCTGGGGTGTTAACGTCCCCTTTGTCCCACCGGTCCTTGCAGCTCGCCCTACCTTCAACGCGGACGCCCCCCGAGGTCTGTAAGCAAACCTCTCCCTTCTTTATCCTCGTCGCCACCCACCTGGTCTTGATGGAAACTTTTAAAACATTGCTGAATACAAAGAAGCAGCGAGTAACTGGTTAATACTGACGTAATTCTCTGAGGCTTTAGAGCAGTTCAGATTTCCTCTATTTCGGAACTTTTTTACTACCTAGTTTCAAAGTCTGTATGGCAATAGGAATCCTCTCATACTTGCATCGGAGGCCCAGTGAAGGGTAAGACAAGTGTAGCATTGATACACAATACGTACCCTACAAAACGACGTTTCGGTGTTAGGGAAGAGGGACGCATGTAATTCAGCCATTCATAGAGAAGAAAGTCTGATGCTTAATAGATGTTCGATAAAGATTTATTAAAACAAGAACTTCCTCGAATTAAACAACAAACAGGTGACAAAAAGTACCACTAGTAACATAATCACATGGCTTTTGGGATATACTAGGCGTGCAACAAAGAATACTCTATCAGAATCTTACTGTTTTTTATTTTGGGACAGAGTTTGACTAAATTGCCAAGGGTGGCCTCCAATTTACAATCCTCCTACCTTAGCCTTCCTCATAACTGGGATTACAGTATGCACCATAGCACCTGGTTAAGTTCTTTCTTTTGTAAAACAAAATACATTTTAGCACACTACTCGTGCCCATACTGTATGCAATGCCCTTATCACAATTAATTTAACGAACCGATTAATGATTGCAACTTTCAAAATGGGAGTGTGGTGGCCCTCTGTAATCAAAGCGCTGGAGAGACTGAGGCAGGAGGATCACTGCAAGTCTGAGGCCAATGCGGGCCTCATAGTGAGTTCAAGGCCAGCCCAGACTGCGCAGCAAGACCGTGTTAAAAAAAAAAAAAAAAAAGAGAGAGAGAAAGAAAAGACAAAACTTTCAATAATTTACTTTCTAATAGTCTGGCATCTCATTTGAATACGTTACCTTTCTATTTTCATGCATGACCCAATTTAAAGAGGAACCTAACTCTTTCTGAAGTTAGAGAGTATATTATTTATAAACAATACTGTGATGTCATTGACCATGTGATACCTGAAGGAAATGGAAAAGAGCTCATGGAAAAACTGAAAAGTATCACTATTGGCAAAAGGTTAAATTCTAATGCATACTAGTTTTCCTAGAGCTTTAATTTCAATAGATGGAAACAAACGTTTTGGTTGCAAAATAGATGAATTCCAGAAATGTGTTTAGAAGAGGTAAGCAATTGAAGAACAGTAGAATAAAAGATAGTTGTTAAAACTTCAGCTACTTCCAGAAAAATAACTACAAAACTGACAAAAGATAAAAGTAATGGATCCTAGAGAAGTATGGAGGCACATACCTGTAATTTCAGCACTCTTGGAAGTTGAGATAAAAGGATCACAAGTTTGATCCCAAGCTAGACAACAGTGATTTAACGAGACCAGGTCTCAAAATAATAAATAAAAATAGGTTTAGGGATGTAGCTCAGTGTGAAAGCTTTGAATTCAATTTCCAGTACTACCACCACTACCATAAATAATAACAATTAATGACAATATTAATAATCAGATCCAACTATAAAAATGTACCAGCTAATTGTCAGGTACTGACCTTGATATTTAGTATGCAGAAATCTCAATTCTCGTAGTAGTTCTTCAAACAGATGTTAATGTTCCTACTTTAAGTATAAAGAAACGAGCTAAAAGAGATAAAGAAATTTGCATTTTATAAAATAGTTTAATAAAATAATAAAATGCAATACTACTGTTGATTGCTATATTTATTACTATTATTTTGTTTTCTATAAAAAAGGTCCAAGATCTGACTGTGTATGTGACTTATGTATCAGTCAGACTTTTAGTTGCTCAGACAAAATACCTGACACACATAATTTAAGAAATTTACTTTGATTCATGGTTTCAGAGAGTTCAGTCCATGATCAGCTGGCTTCAAGGCAGAAGTGGTATGGTAGAAGGGCAAGGTAGAGGAAAGCTGTTTGACCTATAACAGCCAAGAAGCAAAGAAAAAGGAAAGAGCTGGTGTCAAGAACACACCCTTCTGGATCATTCCCCCAGTACCCACCTCTTCCAATCAGGCTGTATCTCTAACAGCATATTCAGTTATGAACTCATCAGTGGATTCCACTGATGAGCACGGCACCCCAGTGGTTGAATAACTTTCTGTCTTGGTTAATTTTCTCTTGTTGCTGAGACAAAATTCTTGACACCCAAAATGAAGGAAGGAAAGGTTTATTTAGCTTACAGTGTTTGGAGGTTTCAGTCCATAATCAGCTGGTTCCAAGGCAGGATGGCGTGACTAAGGGGCAACTGTTCATGATGGCTGCAAGCAACAAGACTAAGAAGGGCAAAAGAGGAGGAACATGGATAGAAAATTCTTTTTGTCCCTTATATTGTATGTAGGCCACACCCACTTGGGTGTGGCACTCACACCCATAATCCCAGCATTGGACCATGAGTCCTTCACAAACTGTAGAAGCCCACCTGCATGACTGTATGAGGCTTTGGAGGGACATCCAGACTCAAACCATAACACTTTCCAAAGAACCACTTTTGAACACTTGGGATTTTGGAGGGGCATTTTGATATAAATCATATTTTTAAGATTCTTTACTAAAATAATAGAATTTATACAAATGTTGATTATATTTATAATTACTATTTTATAGCTCTCTAAAAGGGGCCTAAGATCTATTTATGTTGGCATGCAAGGAAACAGTCATGTGAGCCATCCCCAAGGGACATAGTACTGTGGTATTATGCAGAAGCATTCATCAAAAAGGTTTTATAATTTTTTCTAAGCCAGATTGTTTAGTGTAAGTAGTGTCTTTCCCAAGCTAGGTATAGGTACTCTCAAAAGTAATGAGAGTTCTATAGCACTATCAGTATATTTCAGATATCATGATGAAGATCACTTCTTGGCCAGGAAAATAATTCACATAAAAAAGAAAAAAAAACCTTACATGACAAATTGCTTATTATAAACTTATTATAAATCAGTTAGATGTTCTTGACCTATTATTTGTTACTCAATAAACACAGAAGCTGTTAAAAAACATTTGTGTAGAAAGGGTCCTTCAAAATATGACATACATGGGTTAGATTTGATGAAAGTTTACATGTTCCACCTACTTTATTCCTCCACTTTTTTCTGTCTCAGCTCAAAGTCATACCTTCCTATGAAGCTTCTCCTAACCTGTTTGCTGCCATCCACACATAGAGTCATCCTGGAAGTGTATACTCTTCAGTGTGTTTGTAATACTCTCTACACATAGTTTTTACTGCATTTTCCATACACTAATTTAATTATGTGTATATGTGTGTCTAATTTGCTGAACAAACGAAACTTCTTAGGATTAGGCTACATTTGGTTCAGTTTTTATTCCAAGGCTCAGCTTTATGTTTATTAACTGAATGGTTTTTAATTAGTGTATTATCCTTATTTCTGTCCCTTTCTCAAATTTCAGTTTTTCAAGTATAACTTTCCAGTAACACAAGAAGTTTCTGCTCAGGTTGCTAATCAAGTACTAGCAAAGGATGAATGGAGCGAATGTGCTGTGGTATAGGTGACACTTACTGCATAGGTCTAATGATAAATATTTGAAAAAATGGGCATTTGTATTATTTTCCTGAGGCTGGACTAATAAATTGCTATAGATTTCACAATTTAAAACAACAGACATTTATTCTCTCACAGTTTTGAAGTTCAGAAGGTCAAAATTGGTGTCACTGGGTAAAAATCACAATGTTAACAAAACCACAGTCTTTCCAAGTTGCTCAGGAAGAATCTGTCCCTCACCTCTTCTGGCTATTGCTAGCTACTAGTACTTCTGGGCTTTTGGCTACATCTCTCTGATCTCTGTCTCCATGGTCTCTACCTGCATATCAAATCAGCCTTTTCTCTCTCCTCTAAAGACACAATTGTGATTGTATTTAGGGCTCACCTGGATAATCCTGTATCAAGATCCTTAGTCTAACTCTAAATGCTAACTCCCTTTTAAATTTATATAAAGAAGCATGTACCTACTCCTAGAATTA
>RJWT010004906.1:0-32132 GCA_004365215.1 Cuniculus paca
GTATCTGTGTTTGTAACCAGCTGGGACTTTTACTGGCTTCATTATGCCATTTATTTATCACTAGACAGTTTTCCTGTAGCCTTTGTTTTCCTTGGTGGAAGTTATGTTCCTTTTGTTTGTGTTATAATGGAGAACAAGTCATTTCCTTTTCAGCATTAACAATTCCATCAGTCATGCACTTTGACTTATAATTCTAGTGCCTTTCAGCCCATTTAGGACCAAGAAAAGATGACATTATTCTGAGCTACATTATTATGGGAGCAAGATATTCCCTCAATAGTTCACATAAACCAATCCTCTGACTCCAGTTGAACATCAGTTTTTGAAGAGACCATCGCTTATAGATAAAATCTTCCTCTTTGCTTTATATTCACATGACATTGATGGGGACTGCATTTTCTACGAGACTACAGGAAGAGAAAATAGCTCTGTTCAAGACAATAATCTCACTTCTCCTTTATACCAAGATTTACAACCAGGCAAAGAAATGTATAAACTGATAATCTCTGTCAGTCAGAGTTCTGGCTATCCGTGATAGTTGAAGGTCTCAGGTGGTATATTTGTTTGTTCTTGCTGCTTAACAAATTACTGAAAATTTAGCTTAAAGTAATACAAGATATGATCTCACAGTTTCCATGAGTCAGGATTCTGGGTGCAGGCTAGCTGGGCCCTCTGCTTGGAGTTGATCAGTGGTTGAATTCCAGGGACCAGCTAGGGCTGTGAGCACATCTGAATTTCAAGATCCTCTCCTAAGCGAAGACTGTGGAAATTTTCAGTTTAAGGACTAAGATCTCCAATTTCTTTCTGGCTGCCTTCTGAAAGTTATTCTGTCTTTTCTCTTTTTAAAAATTTCATTAGTGAATGTTAGTATTACATGGAGATGGTGTTTATCTTTTGAATTTGGCACATGTTTAACATTTAATAATCAATTTTAACCCCATAACCTTTTTTTCCTCACCCATCCTACTCCTCCCCTTCCCTAATCCAGATATCTACCTACTAATGTCCTGTCTTCTCCCCATTTTATTGTTTATTATTTTTTGGCTTCTCATATAAGAGACATAATATGATATTTAACTTTCTGAGTCTGGCTAATTTTCACCTCGCATGGTGCTTACAGTTTCATCTATTTTCGTACAAATGACATGATTTTATTTCTATTTATGGCTGCATAATATTCATATTTTCTTTATCCATTCATCTACAATGAGCATCTAGGCTGTCTCCACAGCTTAGCCATTGTGAATTTTGTTGTATACACATGGGTATGCATGTATCACTACAGCATGCACCCTTTAATTGTTTTGGGACTATACCAAGAGTGGTAAAGATGGACCAAGTGGTTTTTATATATTTAGTGTTTTAAGGAATCTCCATTCTGATTTCTACAGTGGTTGTACTAGTTTACATTCCCACCAAAAATGTAGGATATATAGTTCCTTTTCTAGCCCTAAAGAAGAATCTTTTCTATTTCAAGTACTTCTTACCTCTTTTAAGTTCATTTTCCATTAAATCAGTCGTGCCCGGAAAAATCATCCCTTTGATTAATCCAAAGCCATCTGATAAGAGTTTATAATTACATCTATAAAAATCATTGCATTTTCACCTAATCACAGGCATAATCTTCCATTGTATTCACAGATAATATGGGCATATAGGAGAAAGAGGAATTTTAAGGAGTCTCTTAGAATTAGTTTTATTATAGCAGACACATTACCACATTATTTAACTTTTCATGCTTAAAATTCACCCTCAAATTTAGTGTCTTAATACAATAATGATTGACTATTAGCTTAAAATACTAAACAAGAATGCATACTGGAACTGAAATGAGCTGTTCAATTTTTCTTTTGTTTCTACTGGATTTACTCACACAAATGCAATGAACAGTTAGGCTTTCTTGAGAATTCTTGGTCATAGATCGTCTCATTCACATTTCTAATGATTTTCTGGAATGACAAGGACAGGTAGAGCACCTTTCTTCAGAGTGTGGAAAACAACCTCAGGCTTCTTGACAAGTTATGAAATTGAACTCACAAGGAGTGAAAAGCGCATGTCAACTGTTGGCTTGTATTTTGCTTGCTAATATTCTTTTGATGAACAAAAGTCATGTATTCAAACCAAAATACAAGTAGAGGAATCATTCTTAATGGGATGAGCTGAAAAGTACTGCAAGATGTTTCCCTTAATTTTTAAGTTTAAAAATCTAAAAGATAGTCAACAAGGTATGAATGAGGAAGACCACTGGGTACAACAGCATAATTAACATGAATAAGGAACCACATTCATATCGTACAACACACACATGTGCTTGACTTCTATAAAGCAAATAATGATTTTACGATTTATCTGAAAAAAAAAAAACTCTTAGCTCATCTCTTAAAGCTAGAACATGAATTTTGTGGTTCATATTTTCCTGTATTTCTTTTAGTTTTTAATCTTTCTTCTGATGCCTTTGTAAAGTGAAATTTCTTCTTGAAAATGCAATATAGAAAGATATGAATCACTATTCCTTTATTACCTTATGAAATATTTTGTAAGTACATGCACCCTATGACCCCTTCTCATTTCAGCTTCATTAGAAACTAGGATGTACAATTAGAATATGTAATTTCACTCAATTATATTCAAAAACCAACCAGATTTGGACCTCATCTCTAAGGACTTTGAAACTATCAGCATTCAAAGAAAATGACAAATGACTCAGCAAATCTGATGATAATGCAGGCAGCTCTCTCTAATCAAGAACCAGAGGAAAAAATGGAATCTAAATAAAAGTAAAGAGGGGGGAATATTTGTTATTATACTTCATTTTTCTTAATAGAAAAAAGCCAAAGTAAGAAAAATCTCAAGAGTAATTTCTAAGAAGCAGAAGGACAGAAGGAATTGCTGATTCAAACTGAAATAAAGACACTGTATCATGAGATTCTAAAATGTAGAGTTAATAAACATTTAAGTACAAAATATGAACATAAAGGAACTGAAGCAACAGTTAGAGAAAAGAGGCTGGACACTATCTCTGTAAAAAAAGTAAATACCTAACCTTTGTGTGGTTAAGAGACCTAAATACGTACCTCATGATTATGCTTAGAATTCCTAAGAACCATGTACGTAAGCATAGACTTTATATATACATAGTTTCCCTAAAGACTACCAGCAGAATTACATTTTTAAACACAAATCTGTATCACTTACCTGCCTTAAAGCAAAAACAAAAATGAAGACTGTTCCTCTTTAACCATAGGCTAAAACCAAACTCCCTAACCTTTCAAGAAATCTGATCACAATCCAATGCTTGCAAAAGCAACTTTCACAATGGTACCTAGCCTACCTAATGTATGTTATTTATTGTATCTGTGTTTTTGCTTTGTTTTCCCCTTTTCCACCTGGAAGATTCATTACTGGAGCCTTGGACAATTTCCCAGAGATTACTAAGTTTTTACTTCTTTGTAGTTCTTTGTGCTCCGAAAGCCATAGTTTATTACTTAGATGGAGCTAGTCTTCTGTACAGAACACATTCGTTTATTGTCCTGTCTTCCTCATTAAACTGAACAACTCCAAGACAGGGGCTTTGCCTGATTCACTGTTGTACCTGGAGCACTGCATCTGGAACTTAGCACATGCACATTTTGTAGGAATGAATGAATAAATCAATCAGTGGACAAACAAATCAAGGAAGTTTTGGGTCACATATAAAGGACTCACAGCCCAAATCTTCCAGCCATCAAAAGCATTAACTGTTTGTCAATGGCATATGGACTCCATTAGGAATTGCTCTTTCATATTACCTCTTTTTTCCCTGTTTTAAGTCAAACAGAGTGGTACTGAATTATAAAATGAGGCAGGCATTGTCCTCTGAAGACACTAGTTGGTATGTTTGGGCCACATATAAGGATGTCCTTTGATGTCACTGAAGTGGATATTACCCATGCACTCTAGAATAGAATAAATCTGGTTCATACCTATTGTTTTAGAGTAATTGTTATTCATGGCCTTTGCACTGTCACAGATATGCTTGTATGAATGAGAATTATATAAGCACACTGAAACTGCAATAATTCAATTTATGTGTCTAATCCATGAGAATAGTTGCCGACTGAATTTGGGACTATAGCTAAAGGAATTAGAAGATTCTGATTTTATTGAGGTTCTGTTACTAAGTTGATGAAGTATGTTTTGCAATACGCTTAATACTTAACTTACTTCAGTTCCATTTTATGGAAAATGAGATAGGGGAGATAGGGGAAAATAGCATAATACAAAGGTTAAGGTTAAAAAATTTAAGTTTGAGGATTGTACAAAATGTGAAGAAACATAATGAAAAATAAAATCTGTAAAATATCTATATATATATATTTCCATAATCAATACTTTTTATGGTTTCCCCTTAGCAAACTTTTCACAAAAGTAGCAAGCATGTAAAATACTGTCTGGTTTGACTGCTACATATTTTCTGTCTAATAGAGGCACAAATGAACAACTATGGTAATAGTTGCTGCACTGATAACAGAAGACAGAAAGTAAAAATGGGGAGGATCAAAGCAATTGATAAACAGGATAATGTGATCTTGAAAAACTTAATGGGTTGATTATTAGTACAGTCTTCTTCAGCAAGAAAGGAGAAAGAAATTGAAGAATGATATTTTCTCATAAGGACCTAAAGGGATTAGCTCTATGATATCCAGAAGATGAGGTGTTAGATGACTGACAGGCTAATGACTTATCCAAAGTCATAGTGTAATAAAACTGTATGACTTAAAGAGCTATATTTTTGGCCTAATTTCACTATGCTATACCTCACAAAATCCTGCAGTGGTAAGGGTTTACACAATTTCTAATGGAAAGAATGGGTATGTAAACTCAATACTATCATCAATGTCATGTCAAAATATAAATGCTACCACTCTACATAAAATCCCACAGTGGCTTATCTACCATTGCCCATAGGATGGAGATATCTATAGTTACAATTTTATAGAGTTATAAAATATATAATAAATTAATTCTGTGGCATTAAATATTGAACCTAGGCCCTCACACTGAGCTACATCATAATCTCATTTTTATTTTACTTTGTATTTTATTCTGAGACAGAGGTCTAAGTTGGTAAATTGCTCAGGCTAGCATACAACTTGCTATCTTCCTGTCTCAGCCCCACAAGAGTGTTGAGACTACAGGCATGTACCATCAGCACATGGTATATTATTTAAATATTTTAATAATAAAAAATTTCCATGGTAACAATGCCTGCCCTTTAATAAAGTACATGCTTATCTTTTCGCCTTAACATGTTCTCAGCTCATATCCTATAAGAAAGTCATATTGACAACTGAGTACCCTAAGTGGTGACCACACCATGCCCTTTTGGAAGCTTACACACATACTTGACCTTGTATACAATGCTTGATGATCCTTTTCTTTTCATCCTTCAAAGTTTAATTCTGATACCACTGTCTGCTCTTCCTTTGTCTTGGACCTCAACTTATTACCTTATGTCAACTTCTTCAGACTTAAGAGAGGTTGGACAGTGTTTTTATTCCCTGAAATCTGGCCAGTACATTTTGCATAATTTCATTGTCATGCATGTCACCCTAACTTGCTGAGTTGTTAAAAACGTGAATTATGGAATCAGAAATGTTTTGATTTGGGGCCATAAGTCACATATCTATGAAGACTTTTTAAAAATTTCTACTAGACTTTGTGTTTTTATCCAAAACAAAACAAAGTAAGAGCAAAAATTTGAAAATAAACAGTAAAAAAAATCCCCATCTTAGAAGGTTGTCCTGAGAATGAAGTGAAATAATGCATGGAAATCATTTATCTCAATAATTAGAAGTCAATAAAAATTAGCTGTATTGATAATTTTCTCATCAAAATACAATAATGATTTTCAATACTGTTGTGTGTCTCTAGCATCTTTCATGGTTCCTGTCTCAAGTCTAAAGTATTTTAATCTCCCATACCATTTCTTTCTTCTGCTGTGTGCCCCAAACCCAGAAGAGCTATCAGAAAGTCTATGGTTATTTTATGAACGTTATCCATTCACACAGTGCTCACTTTGGCAGCACGGATACTAAACACACATACGCTTTCTCTATGTCTTGTTCTGATAAAATTATATCTGACTGTGTAAACCTAAGCGGTACATCAAAGAAAAGCAGATACCAATGGGTAGGGATGGGAGTACACACGTGCCCATCAACTTCTTGGAGGGAAAACAATCTAGTCTTAAAAGGGCAAAACATTGACTACTACGTACAAAGAATACTCTCTTGAATTTCTTTCTATAATCAGTAATAAATCACTTTGATCTAATCTCTCTCCAATCCTCTCACACTGTAATTTCTTTGTTCTTTTCCTCATGAAATTCTTTCCTCACTTTGTTTAGAATTTTGAGAGAAATTGGACTACAGTCACCCATTATTCCAGAGTTAATTAAAAATGACATTTCAGAGCTATAAACAGCAAGCCATATATATTCTCCATATCCTCCTGCTCTGTCCACACCCAAAATTTCCATTTTGCTATGTCTTTGCCAGAGCTTGACCTTGGTTCCTCTACTCATGGTGAAACAATCCACATGATTAAAAGAGATAATGTGAACTGTTTTTGGCACCACTGTATCTATCCTGGTTTTGAGATAGTATCAGAAAAAAGAAACTCAGGTCAAGAATTTTGGATAAGGATAGCTCTTATGTCTGGGGCAGAAATTCTGAGATAATAAGATCACAGAACATATAGCTGAAGGTAATAACAGAATAAGGCTCTGAAATTTAGAGAGAAAGCCAGCTCAACCCAGAATAACTTAAGAAATTAAGTTGATATGACTGATACTTTTTTTTTTTTTTGCAGCACCTGGGATTGAACTCATGACCTTGTGCTTGCCAGGCAGGCACTTAGATTGCTGTGCTAGATCCCCAGCACTGGTGTTTTTGAGACAGGGTCTCACTATGCCGTTCAGGCTGGCCTTGAGCTCACTTTGTAGCCCAGGCTAGTCTCGAACACCCAACGATCCGCCTGTCTCTGCCTCCCGAGTGCTGGGATTACAGGTGTGAGCCACCACACCCGGCATGACCGATACTTTAATTTTTTCCTATTTTTCCAAAATCCCTCAGAATCATGTTAAAATGTTTCTAAAAGTATGAGCAAAGGCGGTCATTTTAAAAGATAACACATGCAACTGGATTCAAAGATGAGGTGCTGAACTTTATTCTCCCATTATAGCCTTAGCAACATTTCTTTCTTTCCCAAAGCCTCAGGATCTTCATCTTTGTTGTGAAATGTTAGCCGAGATAATATCTGATTAAAGTGCTCATACTTCTACAAACTAAAATTGATAAATGCATACTGAAATATTCATGTCCTTGGGCAGAACTCTTTCACATTTGGATCTAATGCTGACAAAATTAGGACTAACAGTTTCTATGCTGATAAATTCTCACAAGTATTAAAATATATCAATTCTACACAATCATCTGCAACTCACCTATTCCTCTAACATTTGAGATCATAAAAAAAATGAGTGTGTTGAATTCCAATTCCTAATAATCAAACATTTGACCATGAAAGATGATACTCCAGAATATCTTCTTGGAAACTAATGAGCAAGGGAAAACAAAGATAATATTAAGAGTTTACCTAACATGGACTACCAAAGTAGTTACAATCCTACAAAATGCTTCCTACTGACAGGCACTATATTAAGTCTAATATTACACAATTTATGACCAGGGTTTCCATCCAGATAGTCAGCAATCATGAGCTCCTTGCTGAGCAACCCTTGTGGGGATGCCAAAGCAGTTGTGCAGTTCTCAAGATCCTGCTGGATGTCAGCCAGGCTGTGCCCCATGTGACTTGTGCCCTGAGGACAAACACCAGCCAAATGGTCAAAGCACGGTCATTGGGTTGCAACACCACAGGACCAGGAAAGCTCCTTGAGCTGATAATTGGTAATGTAGGCATGTAATTGTTGGAGCTCCACGGTGCAAAGCTACCTCTTCAGGAGGATTGTTCAAAGATACAGTAAGATGCTTTCCTTTACCTTGACGTAATATGCAATCACACACCTACTCAAACTGAAGAATTAGGCAGTTTCTTGTTTAGCAAGCTTTATGAAACCAAATTATTCTGTCTATTTGTAAAGGTATCTGAGACTTTTTCCCCGACCTTGGTAGGAACACTTGCAGTTGTTAGGATCTTAGTATCTTAGATCATTTGAGTATTTCTTCTTTTACATCATTACGATCCTTTTAGATGGCTTTGTGCTGCCTATGTCGTTATGAGTCAGATCTGCAAAATTTTCTTTCTCAACATTGCATCAAGCTGGAGAGAAGTGAGAAGAATCAATTTCAAAAACTGAAACTCTTGAGTTCTGTGATATAGAGTAGACAAAATAAGAGTAAGGGCAGCTTGTAATCCTGTTATGTAACAGTTGCATTCACTCTCTTGAACCTTAGCAGTATGAGTTTAGAAAACTAGACTGAGTCTTCAGTAGCACTGACATCCATGTTTCATGTGAAAATGAAGGCAAGTGATTTCAGTTTTTTGGAACTTGTAGGAGGTTAAAGGAAGATGGGGGTGAATACAGGTTTTTTAAATTTATATAATAGTTAAATAATACTAATGATGTGCATTGCTGATTGCAAATGCAATCTTTATTGTAAAAGCTTTTAACATTATTGATAATAATAATTACTATATTTAACATTATACATTATAATAATAAATAAATTGAAAATAACTAGATACACAGAAAAGAACACTAGAAATCTTGTGTTCTATCACACACACATACACACGTACTCATTTTAGTCTTTAACAAACTTGAGACATCTTATTGTTTAATCTGATGTTGTCATTTGGAATTCACCTTTAAAAGGTCCTATTAAATACTTTCAGCAATATGAATTCATGTGAATAACTATAATTTATGAAATCAATCTCCTTTTGTTGTAGTTAGTTGATTCTCAATTTTTAACATTACAAATAATGCTAAAATAAACTTTCTAAGGGAAAAATCCTTTGGCAAATATCTCATTATTTTTTGATGTAAATTTCTAAAAGTGAAATTACCAGGCCTCATGCCAAAAATGAGTTTTTAGGGCTTCAGTACAAGAATATATTAGCATACTCTTGTAATATATTTAATATTAAAGTAACAGAATAAAGGACTTTTAGAGGTGCACAGCACTATGGAGAACACAGGAGAGTTCTAATTTCCATTTCCAGACAGGCAAAACTAGTCCAGAGAGCAGAAATAGTTTTCTTAACAAACATTGTTAGAATTTGAGATTAGAATCATATTGTAAATCTCAGTTCTATGTATTTATGTTTCTCTCCTTCCCTTTGACGGAGGTTTTTCTTCTCATGATTACATTTTTAATGGATGATTGTGAACGTCCTCCAACAGCATAAGCATGGGCTTCACCCCTGCAAGGAGGGTGCGCTGGGCAGAAGTCAGTTGCGGTAGCTATCTGTGCGGCAGTGTGGGACCGAAACAGGCCAGGACTCAGCACTCCTCTCATGCTTTCTGAAGACAGAGCTAATGGAGTGAAACAGTCCTTTCCTCCCTTGAAGCTATCTTATCAGTTTCCACTCCTGATCCCCTGCGGATGCAGGGGAATTGTTAGCATAAACCCTCCCATAAACAACTCAGTCAGCTGAAGTACCAAAATTAAGCTTCTTAATTTAGCACTTTGATTTGAAAACCTTCTTCTCTCTCAGTTCCAAGTCAGGTATTTATAAAAGTTTTCACTTATCTGACAGAGTCCAGGTTCTTCCAAATAACTTCCTCCCACCTCTGGGAAGCACTTACTCAGTAGCTTGCTTCCTGGAGCAATGAAGAAAATCATCCTGGGGACAAAGGGCTTGGGGAATTGCCTAAAATAGAAAGACTCCAAATAAGAGGACCCTGCTTTCCTCGCAAGGCTAGAGCCATCCGGGGAAGTCACTAAAGCCATCAACTCATGTTTATTGAACACCTGGTATGGTGTGTCTGGCAGTGTCTGGGGGCCTGGGATGAGATGATTTAAATTAGAAATTCACAAATGTTGCCTACTCACAGCTTCTGTGTAGATCAGAGCCAAGTGAAGTAAGAGCTAAAAGGGACAATAATCTATTCCAGTCTTTCGAAAATAACAGTATATTATATAACCTTTGTATCCTCTCTCTGTAGCATTGGAAGAGGTATTCCATACAACTACTCCAAATCTTAACCAACTCTCATATACCTTTTAAATTGCAAAAGAAGGAATAAGTCATTTTCACTTCATGTAAGTTGAGTCTTTCAGTGTGTTCTTATCTTTAGAAGCATAGGCTGTACATAAAAAACACTGATTGTCAGGATGCTTGAGTTAACCATTTTATACCTACATGTAGATGAATAAGAGTTTCTCTATGATAAGGTGAACCTGTTACCACAGTCAGTTTTGAGGACTAATCATTCTGATGAATGCATAAGTTCATCTTAATGGGTAAAAAAAAAATCAGAGTGGTCAAATAAATGAAAGTGCATTTTAAAACTATAAATTACTCTTTCTTACTATATGAGATTAGTTGTTTGGACATAATCAGCATTAAAAGGACACCATATCTAATAATTATGGACCTTACCTATTGCTCACTTATCAAGTTCATCACATAAGGATCAATGGTAATAATGAGCTGTGAGGGTCATACTTGGCTAACTGAACAGCATGTACACACGAAGTTCACAGTGCAGGCACCTAAGGGAACAAACACACGGATAAAACATGAAGTCACATAAAACTGGAGTGATTAAGAATCATGAAAGGTGATTCAGCATTCAGTTTGGCCATTTACAGTTTGGCCTTCAGCAAGTCAAGTTTCTTCTGTGAGTGTCTGTGCTCATACACAATGCCATGCGCATTGAGGGCACTGGAGAAGAAAGTTCTCTAGACCCCAGTGTTCTTGGCTTAAAGATGTGACTAGTTCTCACACTACAAAGAAGAAAGAAGGCTAAGATCCTATTTTCACATTTTGAAATAAACAGTGGGAGAGCCATGAGTTCCTCAGAAGTGGGGGAGATAACTTTGATTAAAGATGATGCAACACTGAAGACAAAGCGACTGTGCCTCTCCAACTGCTGAGTGACAGGCTCCACGGGTGGCCCTGCTGGCCCCGAGAAGACAAACTATATTTGCAGTCAGCATGGAACAGACTGTAGGTCAGAAATGAGCCCCTGTAGCCACACTTGAGTGACTGGATAGCAGCCTTGTCAGATGTGTCTACACTCAGTGGCAAGAACACTGATGGGCAGATGCTAGCCATCTTTCCTGTCCTTTAATATTCTAGACATTCAGAAAGAATGTCTGTAGCACAAACATGTAGGCATCAGCTGCAGGATATGCTCAGATTTTGCCTGGCAAAATGCAAATATCTACAACTTGAATGTTAAAACCTCTTGTCTTCCCTGGCTCTTACCTCTTTGTACTTCCTTGCATGCAGTTTAAAGCCTTTTTCTCAGGCTCAGTCTGGAAATTTTTGCTCATGGATTTTGATATCCTGATTTGTCTCCTTGGGCACTGATAACAAAGAAAAGTTCTGTTCTTTTTAAATCTGACTGAAGGAAGTTCCTAATTATCTACTCTTAGGGAGAAATCTGTGTCCTTCTTCGTCCCTTGGCCAGCACAAACTTACATGGAGATAAACTCTGCTAGGATTTTAACAGACATTCTCTTCCCAAATCAGAAAACACACAAACAGAAGAATGGAAGAACACAAAAGTGAAAGTTACAGTAAAATATGAATTAATACAACCATGTAAATAGGAATAATTAATGGAAAGGTGATCAATTTTTCAAAATTAAAGAAGTATTGGGGATATGATGGGAATGTAAGCATTACCATAGCCACATGATTCAGTAAAGAAACAGGAAACTTGGGGTATGAAAAATCAAATGAAATGTTTGTGGTCAGTCAGTTACTATATAACGCAAATCAGAGTCAGGGCTCAGATCTCTAGAACTTACTTATTTTGCTTAATCCATTTGAAAGTGCAAAATCTTAAAATAGAATCTGTGCCTTTGTTTGTCCAAGGATAAAATATTTTAACAATCCTGTTGAAGAAATTTCATAAAAATTACATTTTGGGGTTGAAATATGCTACTTCATATTAATTTTAGGGGAAAGGCCTTTAAAAAGACTGAGCTAGGAAGTTTCTTAAAGAATACACTTTTTCCCATTGGAATTATATAATGAGAAGTTCACATAATTAAAACTTCTCTGACAGGTATCATAAAAAGCCATCTGCTACCTAAAACTATGAACAAGGACCCTGAACATATTCCTTCCTAGTGAGTTCCAAAAGACTATCAGAAGCACCAGAGAGTTAGTGGCCCAAGGATTAGAATATAACGAGGCTTAGAATAAGAAGAATAGGTACCACAAAAAGAATTCTGTAACAAAGTGTTCAGATTTGATAAGTATAACCTGTGTCACAATTTATTCCAGAGATTTGAAAAGAGAATGGGAATAGAGCACTAAAAATTCAACACTGTGACTGGAAAACCAACTTCCAAGTTTTCACTCACCACAATACAATGTGTATGTGTAAACACTGCACTGACTCCCTAGTGTAAGAATCTGAAAGACTCAATAAGATACAAAATTCCCAATATATATGGAGAAAAGGTTCTGAAGTCCAATGGTGCTTTTATTCTTTGATTTAATTGCTTTAAGTCCCTTTCCTACTATTTGATTGCAATATGTGAGAAGATAGGAACAGCTCTTTTGAAAAATGGAACACTATGGTAGCCATTGCTGGTTTCTTGTTGTATGAGTTGAAGGCCTGTAATGCTCTTTTGTTTTATCTGGTTTTATATTACTTTGTTTTGTTTGAGTTTATTGTCTGTAAATGTATGAACAACCATTTTGAAGAAAGCAAGAGACACTAGGGTAACTATTGTTAATCTCCTGTTATGTTTTGAAAACCTGTATAGCTTGCAGTGTTCTGTTTTGAAATTTCATAATATTTTGAAATACTATGCTTGACTCTATTCTGTTTTCTTTTGCTTTGTTTTGTTCTGTTTTGTTTTGTTTGTTCTATTCTCTTTAAAATAAAAAAAGCAATACAATGTCTAATCATTACTCACATATATTTCCAAGATATATGTACACATCCACAAAACAAAATAAACTATGCATAAACTGATTATCTAAAGAATGATATAAAGAATAAGGAAAAAGCAGAAAAGGAATGGAATAAAGGAAAACATTTTGATCAGATTTTTTTGGGGCAAGGCTATTTGTGTATAACTATACTTAAATTTCTCCAAAACCAGATGAAGCAAATAGTACTAGTCTCAGTTTGCCAATAGGCACTGGTTGAAATTCATAGAGATTAACTTACCCTAGGTCAGTGGTGGCGAACCTATGGCACACATGCCACAGTAGGCTGTTTGTCATCATGGAAGGCTCTAAATGGTTCACTATCACTGCCCTAGGTCATAAAATATAAGTGATAAGAACCAGAATTCAAACACATACATACATGACTTGAAGAGGAATGATAAAGAAATTTCTGTGAAGTATAACAGGAAAATCTTCATATAATTTGACCATGGCCTATAGCATGATCCCAAATTCATGGAATTTGTCTTCCTGTAACCTCTGTCCTTTGAGTGTGGTTGAGAATTGTGACTTGCGTCTAGCTATTATAATATGGCAAAAGAGCTGCAATGTCACTACTATAATTACACTACATTATATAAGACTCTATTCAGCTCTCATGTTCTGTTCCTGTAGAATCAAGAAGATATGTTTTAAACTGCCTATGAAGAAGACCACAGGACAGATAATTATGGACAATGTCTTGGAGCTAATAGTTGTCTCCAGCTAACAGCCAGCAAGGTCTTAAGAGTAGGTCCTGTAGCAGCAAAGGAATGAATTCTTTCACTGATAAAATAAATTTGAAAGTAGATTTTTCTCCAATTCAGCCTCTGGATTGGCACCTTGGCTGCGGCCTAATCTAGGTAAACCATACTTAAGTCTTTTCCTGACTCAAAGAAACTGTAAGATAGCAAGTTTGTGTAGTAAGTCATTAACCTTTTAGTAATTCATTATGCTACATGCGTATCATTCTTTTTCTATGGTAGAAAATCTCAAGGAGCTTTAGTTATTAAGAAAACTCCTGCCTGGTGCTATTCGTTGTTTCTAGACGCATTTCTAACAGTGATAATTCAGTGAAATAAATGAGTTGCTATTTGATCACCTGTTACTAACACGTGTGGACGTCACTGGAGTTAGCTTCGAGAAGCAATTCTTCTCAGTAGCATCTTTGGATGGCATGCTCTTCTACTCTCCTTTTCTTCTGCCCTCAAAGAGTTCCAGGTAACCTGCAACTATGACCCTTTCATCACCATTAAGAAACAAATCATACCAGACCCCTAATCAATTAGGAATCCACATAATTTATTGTCCAAATTGGAATACTATTAACAGCAGAAAGAGCACCACTAGGAATTAAACTGGGACAAGCATAAAATAGGTTTTTCCTGGATAAGCCAGTATGTATAGTTATTCTACTTTATATATGTAAGTTTACTACCTTAGTTCAGCATCTTTGATAAGAATGCTTTGCAAAAACTAACCAAAAGTCTTGGATTTATTCTAAACTTAAAATTCAAATAATGTACTTAGAGGTACTTTTAAGATATAACATATTATATGATATAATCCACTACAATTACATTAGTAATCCACTCCTGGAAGGACCTTTTATTACTAACCAATTGAACCTCAGTATAGAACAAAATGTCTGAAATTCATTTGGCATCACTCAACCTATCTCTAATGGAAAAAATAAAGATATGACTAAGTTTTCTCTTTTTCTAAAGAACATTGGTGCTCTGCACCACAGTGCAATTATAACTTGCCACCAACTAGATTGACTAAAACTAAAAGCAATAACAAATACTGGTGAAGGTGTCGAATAACTGGAATTTTTCTGCACAGCTGATAAGAAAACAAAATGATACCAATGGTTTCGGAACAGTTTGACCTTTTCTTCATGCTATCTAATAATGCCATTTTTGGGTACTTACTCAAGAAAAATTAAGATATAGCTATCCGAGGACTTGTCCACAAAATTCACAGCAGTCTTATTCATACTAGAGAAAACTAGAAAGGACACAAATTCTATCAACTAGTGAAAAGACAAGACAATTGTGATACAATAAGACAATGAAGTCCTGCTCAGAATTAAAAGAAACAAACTACTGATACACACACTATGGCTGAATTTCACAGACTTAATTCTGAGAAAAATAATTCAGGCACAACAAACTTAATTTATCTGAAGTTTAAGAACAGGAGAAACCAATAAAGTAGAAAAGTATGTAAGAACAAGTTATTTGGTATTACAGCTGCAAGGACTTTTTGGAGACTGGAGGATAATTTTGGAGATATAGACATGTTTTCTATTTTGAAAAACTGTTAGTTAAAACAGAGATATTACCTTGTCAAAATGGCCCAGTTAATATTTATATATTTTAATGCATTTACATTTTATCTTTTAAAAAGCACAACAAAAAGAGCAAGGAAAGATAGCTTTTTTAAAAACAGGACTAATTTTAAAATATCTGAGGATTTTGCTTTTCACTTAGGACATTTCAGCATCCCAAATAAGGAAAATGACAATGCCAGAGTGCTACTACATGATTAGAGCCTCCTCTAGAGAATAATTCTGGCCAGACAGGAGGCCAATATCTATACGATGCATGTCCAGCTCAGAGAAATGTACATGAGCAATTATCTGAAATACATGCTTCATGTAAAATCCTGAAAGGAACTGATTTTCTTTTTCTAGGACAAGAGAAGGTAAAAGAAATATAATAGCTATCTTCTGATGTTTAAAAATTTATAAACTGGAAACAAGGATTTCCTCTAAGAGGTTTCAGTAGGATAGAACCAACAGATAGGATAAATCTGGATGCATGCAAAGTAAGGGTTTTGTAATACAGCCACAGTGCAGAGAAACAATTAGTTTGGGAGTGTAGAATTTTCTCCTTCAGAGAGAGTATCAAAGGCAAGCTACAGGTATGGTTTGCCCTGAATGTTTCCTAAAGAATTTTTGCCCTGGAGGCAGGCTAATTTCTAATTCTAAGATACCATGATTCTGTGCTGTGAAAGTCTGGGATCTGATATTTCATATGTTTCAAATATTGATGGAATTCCAGAGTGATATATCATGCATATTAATCAATATTGGTAGAATAAAACAGAACTGGTTTATTAAAATTTTCATGGCAATAACTTTCACAAGCGATTTCAACATGCCTTTATGATAGCCCAACCTCACCAGTCCATGAAGCCATATAATTTTCGTTCAACTGCACATCATTTATTTTAGCTTTTGAAATAACTATCAGATTTTAAATAATCTTGTACCCATGCTATTTTTGTTGGCTGATATTTTTTGTTGTTTTACCAGAAATAAAACTGAACAATTGTTTCCAAAATGTTTTGTCTCAATAGAATAATGGAAATAATGTATTTTTACAGCCACGCAATTTTTTCAGAGGTAACATGCAAACCAAATGTGGAATTATTTTTTATAAAGGGCTGAGGGCTTTTAAGTTGCAGGGCATTAAGTGGCAATTTATGGGTCCAAAGGTCTCTACTTTCATCAAACTCTATCTGACTGAGAAGTACTTTTGAAATATTTTGGACCATAAGACTAATGTTTGAATATAATTCAATTTGTGTATTACACATGCTCTGTAGTTTTCCTTTATCTTTTTCATTTTCTCTCTTTTAACTGTGTCAAGATGATTGTTAGGAGCTACGGTTAACCCAGAAGAACATAGACTGAAAAAAAGGGCAGTTGCAAAAGTCAATTCAGGTATCACTTGCATAAAACTGTAGTGAATGCATTTTAAATTACTGGATGTACTTTTCAAATCTCTGTGCAGATGAAATGTCCACCCTTAGCATGTATAATTGACATTTACTGTACATGAGTTCCATGAAACACTTTAGAAATGATGTTTCTCTGCACATGAATCTTTAAAAATGTTTTTGTTTTAAAATATACCTTTATTGTACTTGAGTATTTGATGAAAAGAGTTATGGGACTGTATTAGCTTTTACCAGTGCGTGCGAGATTCTCCTTAGATTCCACACAAAATGCAATATTCTTTTGCCATGTTATTTGTGTTAAATGGTTCATAGATTTGAACTTATAAAATGACCCCTATAAAAACTCTAATTCAGAAAAAAATGAAGAAGTGTGTTTCAGCAGCATCCAATGGCTTTTAGGTTTGAAATAAAAAAATTCCTGGAGTGGCAAACAGTGTATACATTTAGAGAAAACCTAAGAAAAGAAGTTAAGGAATTTTCTTTTATGCCTTACTTAGAGTCAGGTCACATTTTTGTTGGTGAAGCATCTCATGGCTGTTCTGGAAGGCAAGCTGAGCTTGATGTAATTGCAGATCTTTCTGAACTCAGTGGGTCTAGGCAAATCATTTGAAGCCTTTTTTTTTATAAAGCTCCATGCTCCTGATATCCTACATCTATGAAATCTTTATTATGTTAGAGATGAATCTTCACATATATGCAAGTGTAAGAAAGGCTTCTATCTAGAGTGAAGGAAGACTGCCCTTTAATTTTTGTTTTTTATTTTAATTAGCGTTTCCATGAAAGCTATTCAGATGGTGTGGAAACTGCATATCCGAAACACAACACATAAAAAAACCAAAAGAAATCACCTTTCCAAAGTCTAAATCTTTGAATAGATTTAAAACATTTTAGAAAGTTATCTGCACACTCAACTAGCATTGATTTATATTCCACTATTACAGAATTTGTAATGATGGCTTGACAGGTAGATCTGGACATTTTTTCCATGTAATTAGGTTGTATAAATAAGATTACTGAAATAAATCAAGTACACCAATTACTTTTGAAATATTAAAATGGAGGTAAATATTTGGCCAACTTCAAAGGCATTTAGCACTCAATAGTCTCACACTAAATTGTAATTTCTCCTTCCCAAACTTGGTTCCTTTTCAGTTTTCTGAAAGCCAACATCTGTCATTCTCCAAGACATAACTTGTTGTCAATATCCCCATTAATCTTGGCTCCACATTCTTTAATCCTGTTCATTTTATGTTGTGAATGTTTTCATGCCTGTGACTTCCCATCACCATTACTAGCAACACCAACCTAGTCCAAACTATCATTATCTCTTAGTTTATAATTCTGCAATGATTTCCTATTTTGTTTCTCCAATTTGCTTTCCATGCAATAGCTAGAAATAGCTTTTTAAAAGACTATACCAACTTATACTTCTTAAATCCTTTAAAAAGTTCTCATTACTCTTAAGATGTAAACTTAAATTACCTGCAAGACCAATCGTATTTGCTCTAGCTCTGCCTACATCTTTATCTTTTACTCAGAGGCAATTTTTTTCTAGCATTTGAGATCAAAACTTATCATGGCTCTGCCTTTGTGGTCCCTGTGGTGGCTCCTCCATTTGGAGTATCATTCCTAGCTTTGTGCTTTCTCAGTTCTTTCTGCAGGCCCATGGGTGCCAGCCATTAACTCACATTACTGCCTGAGTAGAGGTCATCTAGAAAAATGTTAGCTCTAGGGATTTGCTCTTTGACCCATTTCTTTTCTATGTTTCTACACCTCAAATCTGAGTAGGTCATCTGCATATCTAACTGTCACTCAGGGGAATGATTCTGAAGTTTAGATGGAGGAAGGGGTGGGAGGTGAAGTTAGACGCCAAATCCATTTATGTCAGGCTTTAGTCAATCATCCAATAGGATGATAGATACATGAAATGAAACTCATAGTTTTATCTTCATCCATCTGTTCCTTTGCCTTGTTTGACTGGTTCGGAGTCCAGTTGAGGAGACAAGAATTCTACAATGACCACCTAACACTGCATCAGGGATTTCTTTGTCTTCACCATTACAGCTTGCCCTCCAACACATCATTTGATCATTTCCCAGGCTGTTCCTTCTACTCTGAATACACTCCTCTGCTCTCATGGTTTCCCATATCATACTGCAAGATTTTTCTTCTTTCATCAAGACAAACCTTCTTTTACAGGCTCCCTCACTAGGGTTGTATTTATTACATAGCAAGTTCAAAAAAATTTTGTAAGGATTTGAGTAATATCCAGCCTTTCAACTACTCTAGAAACTCTTTGAAGGGGAAAAAAATCCCTCTAACTTTTTCATTACTGAAACCCCAGTACCTAGCACTGTGCCTAATAAACATATGTTGGGTTGGCTTTATGAATAAATGCCTGTCAGGCATTCTTAAGTAATTAATAATAAAAACTCAATTGGATGACATTCCTTAAAACTCTGTACATTTCAAAGTTAATCAAACAAGCAGAACTTAAAAGTTGAAAGAAACTTTGAATGACTTTAAATTCACCAAATATTTTATCATTTAGACTTTTTCTATTTAGCAGAACTTCTTCCCACATATACACACTATTTCATGTTCTACTTTATATTAATAATTAAATATGAGGAATGCCAAAGGAGAGGGCTAGAGAGTACTTCATCAATTGGGTCATTAAATATTTGCCAAGTGCCTATCTTACATTTGGACAAATTGCTTAACTTCTGACAGGTAAGTTTTATTTCTTTAAAAGTGGTGATAATGTCTTTAACACATGACATCCTTTGGGATTCAATGAGATAAAATATGTGAAATTGCCTGCAAATCATCTGTTTGTTGTAGGCACTCAGTGATTTTTTTTAATTTTTATTATAATAATTTAATACTACTATATTTTTCTTTATAATAGTCAGGCAACAAAATAATATTTTTATTATCTCTTCTCACATATCAAAAGCTTCAGAGAGTTTAAGAGGCTTCTCTAACATCACTCAGAACTTGGCAACAAAACTCAAAATAAATACATTTTCCTGATTTCTACTGCACTATATAGTTATACAAATGATAGTCTTATCTGGAGAGAGAGAGGGAAGAGACAGAGAGAGGGACAGAGAGAGAGAGAGAGAGAGAGAGGGAGAGAGAGAGAGAGACAGAAAGAGACAGAGACAGAGAGACAGAGAGAGAGACACAGAGAGACAGAGAGAGAGAGAGAGAGAGAGAGAGAGAGAGAGACTGCTGTCAAGTAACTATGGAGATAACCTTTGGACCTGAAAAAAACATTTTGACATTTACAATCAGCTGGGATAATACTTTTTTTCTGCATTTCAAAGATTTGTAAGTAAAATATCCTCTGAAATTAAAACAAAACAAAAATAAACAGACTATACAATAGCTGTACACTCTTTCACCATTTCAAAAACAGGAGATGATCAAGAGGTAATAAATGAACTTATCAGACACATTTAACCTTTATTTTTTCATTTCCTACTGATCTTTTGAAATATCCTCCCTAGTATTTGCAGCTATTCCATAAGTGTATTTTCTGTTTCTTCCCTCAGAGTTATCTTGCCTCTCCAGATACTCCATATATAGAATTTTGCAATTACCACCCTCCCACTTCCTACCACTACATTGCTCAAATACTTAAACCCATCCTCATCACTTTCCCTAATTTTCATTGGCATCTTCTCTGTGTCCTTAACAATGAGACTTTCTCATTATGCACTTCCTTAATTTATGTATATTTTACACAGTGTTCATTGCCAAGACATCTGGTTCCTTCCAGTCATTAAAGATATATAGGAAGAAAGAATATTCATTTCTCCAATGAAAAACATTTAAATTGTTACAATAAATTAATTAAAATTCTCCACTAGTTTCTGTGTCCTTTTTTCTAATCTTATCTATTGCCACTTACCTCTCTGCCTGTATTTCTTCCCTTCCTTCTCCATATTATGTTTCCAGGTACTTATCTCATTGGAATCAGAAATACAGAGATGTTAGATGCAGAGAAAATGGGTACATGATAGTGTGTAGACATGTCTGTGTATGTACTGGGACATGGAAGTATGTTTTTCTTTGACCTTAAAGATCAGAAAAGGAAACAAATAACTACAATTAAAAATATCAATGAGAGCAAATTGCAATCTATTTCTTTCTCTAATGACCCTTGGGCAGGATCTATTAGGTTGGAACACATGAAATTGCCAGTATTTCATTGTTTATGACCACAAAACAAATGGGATTGTCCTACTGTTCAACATAATAAAAGCATTAAAACTATCTGTCAAAAAGTGAAAAATGTAGTCCCCTCAATGAAACCTAGTTGCTTTGTCTTTATGAACTCAGATAACTAATTATTTCACTTTTTCAATAAATGAATGGAATGGATATGTTTGGGCCTGCTAAAAAACCATTTTAACTTAAGCAAGTTTTTCTTCCAATGCTACTTTAGCCATAGACTATAGGTAGTATAAAGTCAAAGGACAGTACTGTGCTAATGGGCCACACCCTCTTGCCCTACCCACATGATGTAGAATGCAGAAAATGAAAGCTGTGCCTGCCTGCTGGTCTAACCCAGTCTCACTTCCACTCTTATACTTCATACTCCAACTTGCCAACTCCAACTGTCTGTCTGATTGTGCTGCAAGGCAAGTTTAAGTAAATGTTGGGTTTCTTCTTCCTCTTCTTCTTCATTTTTTTTTTAAGAGTCAGGCAACATTTATTCTAATCAACATTTACCCAAATCAATACATTTTAATTGAAACTAATGGCAATTAGCTTAAACCAACAAATTTTTCACTGGCTTAAGTACATTAAATCAATGTATTTCTCAAAATTGCTCTATCTTACATAAAACAATGCATTTTCATTTTATCCAGGACACATTTTTATTCCATTCTAATCTGCCAAGTTACAGAGTCAGACTGAAGTAATAGCTTTCTTTCTTTCATACCAGCCCTAAGATCTTGAATGAGAGAAAGATATTAATCATTCAGATATATGAATTCAATTTCATTCAGTTTAATATAACAGACATTTATTGAGCACCTACTGTTTGTGAGATACTATGTTTGACATTCCAGAGGGTACAGAGTGATTAAGATAGAGTTCCTGCCCATAGAAGCTCATAATTTAGTGGTGAATACTTCCACGGGAAGAATTAATTATAACAAGACAAACAGCTAGGGAATTGCAATGAAGAAGGATATTAACTGCAATGGAGGGAGGCAAGAGGTGGGACGAAGAAGGTGTCATTTCAGCTCATCTTGAACGATGGATACCTGTAGCAGGAAGAGCATGCTAGATAGATTGCATAGATGGGATAATATATTAGTTGAGTAATGCCAGCTACTCTAGCCAATGCACCCAATATTTTCAGTAACTTAACAAAATAGAAATTAATTTTTCACTCACACATCAGATCACAGTGGCTATTCTTCATGAGGAATCGATTGCTCTTTGCTTGATGGTTCTAAAAGGAAGGATCTTTGTCCCTCTGACTTCAGTATTTTCTAGGGCTTTAGAGTCTGCAACCAGCAAGCAGGGGCAAAGAACTTGGAGAGAACACACCTGCCTGGCAGCAGCCTTAGCAAAGAAGTGACGGCCATGACCTCTGCTTCCATCCCCTTCTGAGAACTGAGCCCCTCAATGCCATGCCTTAGTGCAAATGTCCAGACGCTGCAGGTCTTTTCTGAGAAGTCACATCCCAGTCATAACTCTACATGGTGAAAGAAAGAACATGAATTGAAATGGAAAGATAGCAACTTTGCTACAATCAAAGACTTGAAGTGAGAAATACAAAAGATTATGAATGTGGCATAAAAACCATCTGATGAATACTACAGGAATATATAGGCCAGAGTATTAAGTGTTCTCTACAGCATCTTAACTGTTAATTCCATAAACAAATGGGAGTCACTGAATGTTTCTGAACAAAGGACACTTTCATACTTCTAATTATTCTCTACTCTATAGCAGAAAAGAAAATGACAGTGTACAGAATACATAAGAATGATGTACTACTTAGGAACCTTTGAATAGTCATTTTATTTTCAAGGATCCTCTCTTTCTTCTGCAAAATTAGATGGTTGCCCTAGCCCTGTTTTTTACTTTATATATTTTCATTAATAAATGTGTATTATTCCCTTTACATTTATAGTTAAATTTCTTTGAGAAGCCAGATATTGTTCCAGGTTTGGGAATACAGAGTCAGACAAAGCACGCAAAGTTTGTTGAGGAAGCTAATGTAGCAGATAAGGAGGAAACATACATAGATATAGAATCTATATACATATATATATAATGCTATATTTGTCTAAAGCTACATATATCTATAGTTATAGCTGTAGCGATATATAGTCAAAATAAGATTAAGTTTTATAAAAATAAATGATTCAGAGTAAGGGAATTAAAATAATAATGTAAGAACTACCCTTTTTGAAAAAGATGACCTTTGAGTTGATACTTAGATGAGTGGAGGGAGAAAGGGAGACAAAGAACAAGGTAGGAAAGGTTGGTTAGGAGCAATGACAAGTATGCAGTGCCTGAAGCTGGGGTTGATAGTATGTGGATGAATAGAGACGGATCAGTCTGTTTGGAAAGCATAGTCCAATAATAATGGACTTGGAAAAATCACCAGAGGTAAGATCATTTGTGGCCTTCTGTAACTTGAAAGAGGTGTGCATGTAAATTAAATATCATTGTGCAACAACATATCCTCAATACTTAGCCTAAATCAGCAGCCATGTATGTGCTATTTTCTTTTAAGGGTATTGATTGGTCAGTGAGTTCTGTTAAACTTGGGTAGGCCTGATTACTCTTGGCTGGGATTATTCACAACTATACAGTCATCTTATGGATTGACCACAACCTAGGTGGCCTTGGATGGCCCTATCTGGGAAGGTTCAACTCTCCTTCAGGGTTTCACACACCCCTCCAGAAATATAGCTGGGCTTGGTTTTTATGTCCCAGTCTTTGTGCCTTTCTACGTTGACTCTTTCTCATCTTCCTTGCCTGTTGTAAGTTGAAAATCAAAAGGTTTCCATGATCTCACTCTAGTTTAGTTCAACTGAAGGCATTTTTTACTAGTCCAACTCTGCAAAATGGTCTTCCATGTTTTACTGTGTGTAACCTGAGTTCACATTAACTCCAAAACACATGCTTGCAATATTTTTCTGAACATATCTTAATTTCTCTAGGCTTACAGTTAAAATGATATCAGGCTTCTGTAAGATTATTTCCTTAAAATTCCTAGATGTTTTGATCTCACAAAAGATATTTGGCACTGTCTCAATTCTTTTTTTTATAGTTATAACTCTTAATTTAATCCCTTACCAAAAGTTATATTTTATGTTAAAATTTAGCTGCTTTCAGAGCCTAGAGATCAGGAAACATTTTATCTTCCAGTACAGAAAGTGCTGGACTGGGGATGTAACTCAATGGCAGAGTGCTTGCCTATTATGGTCAAGGCCTTGAGTTCAATTCTCAGTACAAAAAAAAAAAAAAAAAGAAAAGAAAAGAAAAAAGAAAAAGAAAGACAGTCTTGATTCTTTTTGCAAAGTAGCCAGGTTGTTGCTTATTTCATTCTTGTAGTATTTTATTATATAAAACTACTGAGAGTAGGTTATACTTTCGATGTTCTGCATAAAAATCTAAAAATTAATTTCTACCTTCCAAATTACTATAAGCAACATTTTTACCAGTGTTTTTCATAATTACATAATGCAGGTCACCATTTTGCAGCCTTCCATAGTGACTCCATCACCATTTTTGTCTCTGCCTTTTGCCAGGTCTCAAAGCAAACATTACCTGTTTTATATTTGTTAAGGTATTACCTCACTTATTGTATCCCAAACTATCAGAAAGGGTTTAGTTAAGAAAACAGAGCCATCATGAGAATAACGGGAATAAAGATTAAATCTTACATAATTGGGTGCAGTGAAGAGTGACAAAGTAGACAAAGAATGAGAACAGGAATCACCCACTGAAATTGTATAAGCTAAGTATGTATGGCTCTGGAGTAGGACCATGAAGGGAATTTTGTAGACAAGCCTATCAAAACACTGCCCTTGAATAGCGATGACCAATGTGGGTCTACAGCTAGTACCTGAGCTTGGGTCTGCTTCTATTCCTGGTGAGTAGAGTCAGTAACTAAGAAAAAGTTATTGACACAAAGTAAAGGGAAGAATTTTATACTTATCACAGAGGGAACACATACATCTGCTATAGATTAATCATATAGCTATTCAACAAAGAGGGATCGAGTACTATATGAAAATCATTACCCTTAATGATAGGAATCATAGACATGAAATACAACATTCTTTTATGTGAAAGTACTCACAGCTTGATAAAGAGAAAAGAGAAAAACAACAAAGCAACAATGTTTACTGAAAAGAGATTTGCACAAGGCTAAGCAAGTTCATACATTCATTCATCTATTCACTTGATCAAAATTAGTAGTGTGCTTATCAGGAAAAGGTAATAGGGTCTTCACCCGTCATGCTGTGAATTTTACCCAACATAGGCACTGTCCAAATGTCTTCACAATGAGACGCTGACTCTCTTTCCATCCCCTTCATGAGTAAAACTAGTGATAAACTCAAGGCTAGAAAGAAGTGACCAGTTATACCAATTCCAAGTGTGTAAGACCCTGAAGATTAACCCTCTTTCCTTTCTGTGTTTATTTGTCTTACTCTTGAACATAAAGAAAGCAATATCCCTTCTATTACATTATCCAAAGATAGACCTAGAAAGCTTCATTATACCATTAACACTGAAGGAGTTAATAACTTATTTAAGAAAGAGGGCTGCAAATCATTAGCATCCATAGTGTTACACACATCAGGCATTACTGCATTAATAGAGTGAAGTTATTGCAGATGTGGGAGGTCAATAAATGTTTATGAAGCAAAAAGTATGTCACTGTGATATATACTTGAGAGAAAGAGAGAGAAAGACACAGAGACACAGATACAGAGTGAAACAGGAGAGATAGAGAGAGAGAGAGATCCACTCAGTGGTAGGGTACATCAACTCTCAGAAACATAGAGGGGGTTTTTAAATCTAGCTCTTTTACTTGTAATTTACAGCAAGTTACTTAATGATAGACTATCACTTATTTGCTCACAGTTCACTATTTTGTGGATCACAGCATAGTAAGAGAACTGTAATATTTCTATTATTAACTCTATTATTCATTACTCTTATTAATTATTTTTGACTTCTTCACTGCTAATGATTTCTATAATCATTTCTTTTAAAATGAGAATGCATATTTGTATCTCAGGTTATCCAAGCTCAAGAAGAACAATTACTGAACAATTAATGTCTTTTGAGGAATTACTATATAATAAATGTGTTACATAAATATGATTTTTCACCTTTGTATACTTAAAGGCCACCTCACTTTGAGGTTCACTTCACTTGATGGTTTGGCCTTTGAATAGCCTTCTTTATCTATTTCTTTTATCCTGTAGAATTTCAGCAATGTCATTGTGATGTGAATAGACAGCTTAAGTGGCTTGTTTTCAAGAAGGCACACCTGTTCTGCATTGGGCAAAGCTGGCAATTGCACGCCTAATTGGACACAGGATTGTACACCTCCAACACACCAGCATTTCCAGCAGGTGTGGCCCATGTAGAATGAAATTAACTCTTACCTTGAAGAGTGCCATCCAGCAATTGGTTGGCCTTCAGCTGGAGATTGTGGTCATCTCTTTAAGTATTCCCTTACACAGAAAGGAAAATTAGCTGTTTGATTACATACCTAAAATTTACTCATGAATTTGACTGATTATTTTTTTAATTAATCACCAAGTTCACAAAACTTTATAGTTCCATTTTCTTCCTGTCAATTCCTTTATCACATGGGGTAATATGTGGTATTTATATTGGTCATAACAATATATAAATTATTAAGTCACATTCTGTATAAAAGAGAAAAGAATCTCCCTGACTCCCATACCCCTGTTGCATTGTTTCTAGTAATGTTCCAACTTTGACAAACAGAATTCTTTCTCTTCTCTGTGTCTTGATATGGTCAAGCTACAAACTCTGTACTGTAGCTGGGACACAATACCTGATATCTGCATCTTAAAGGAGGCAAAGTCTATTGTGGTTCACAGTTTCAATCCATGACAGTTGGAGCCAAGGCAGAAATGCCATAAGTGGACAAGAAGAAAAATTCCTCCCTATTACCTCTTTTTGAGAAAGAAATGGATTGAGTCTCATGATTCTTTCTATAGCGATCATATCTGTGAAAAAAATACTTAATGTTCAGGTTCAAAAAGGTGCTATTGAGCTTTCTAGAGACCACTGAGAAACTCTGTAGACCCAAAGACCTGAATTTGATAAATTGACTTGAGTTTCTGATGTGAATCTCAACTTATAGTACTAGCTTTAGAAATTTTAGAACAGATCATCATGTACAGTTTCTATTCGTTCATTACATATCTGCGGAAGTGCAATGTATCTGAACTTTGAAGGTGGACACCCTCAGCCTAAATCTCTGCTCTTAGCCTTACTGACCATGTGATTGAAAACGAATTACTAAGCCACTTCATTTTCAGCTTTTGCTTCTATATAGAAAGAAATAATAAACTCCAGTTTAGAAATTGTTTGGCTAACTAAACATAAGACAAGTGTAGAAAATGCATTATGTTGCCTGCCACCGAGCTGTCTTTAAAATATTGATATTAATCTGTGCATGACATAGGGATCATATGTTTACTGATTACATACTAAGACACATATGTGTCTTTCCACAAACATATGACACAAAACTAAGTGGAATTTCTCCTGTTTTACATTTAGTGCTTCAGGTCCAAAGATAAAATCGATACTGAGCTCCCCATATCCAATATAGAGAGCTGTGTGCTGACAATTCCCACCTGGTCTTACTTTACTATAACTGCCCCTTCAACAACTGAATTCTCCAAAGACCCCTCCTGGTTAAACAATAAAACTGAGAGAAAAAAGTTGAGAATGACTAATGTCTGGGTAAACTCAGTGTTTATCATTAGAAAAAAAAAAAAAAACAGCCCTCCACTCTGCAAAGCTAAGTCATGGTGTTGTGGAGAGAACTCTGCATAAACAGTGTCTGAAAGGAAGAAAGACTTGCATCTGTTCCCTGTTAAGCAATGGACTGACTGCAGAATGAATCAGTGTGAGAGAGATGACTTACATCTTCTAAAAGTTAGGGCACACGTGACCATACAGCCTAAAGTGTGGTTTGTACATTTCTGAATATGACAGACTTACTTTTGACAATTGAACAAAAGGGTTCACGGAGAAATAGGCCTAGGAAAAAGACAGAACTTCCCAACTCAACCCAACTTCCTGCAGCCCTGAAAGGGCATTGGCAAGGAAATTCACTAGTACGAACTTCAAAGAGTCTAAAACTCTGAGGTAGAATAGGCTGTTCTGGACTGTCCAGGTGTTCAATGCTAAGAGAATGCATTCCAGGTTTGGACCTTTGGTTAGAACAATTGCCTGATCTAACTGGGGCAGTGCTTGATGTTGGCCATCAAAACTACATGCACTCTCCCTCCCTGCACATCAATTCATTGGCAGACACCACCAACAATGAATGCATAGTTAAAGCCAGGATGGCATCAAACATATTCTCCTGCAACCAATAAGCAGGGAAGCTGGTTTCTGTCTCACCTTCTTAGCCTCCCATCAAAGAGACTATGGAAAGGGACAGAGGCTAGAATAGGATGAAATAGGCCAGTGCTGGCCCTTTTAAACCTCAGAACTCTATGAGGTGTCACTGATTGCTGAGGAAATGGAGCCCATTTGCGTCTGAGTGACTAACCCATCCGGACAACCTAGGAAGCCAAGGCCAGCAGGTGGTGATTCTGGGATTCAAATCAAGAGGATCTGTCTCCAGTACCTGCAACTTGTATTCAGAATTGTAATCTAAACTGAAGTTTTAATAATTAAATCTTGCACAAATTTTCACCAAAGAATGTGGGAAGTAACTTTCACAACTGTTTTGAATACAGAGATTGAAGAAAAATAAAACTATCTCCTGCACACACATCACAAAGTTAAAATCTACTTGATAAACTCAATAAAACTGATTTTAAAATCATAAGTAAACATTTATATGATACACACATCATATATATTAAAAATTTAAGGCTCCTAAAGGACATCAATGAATTTTTACTAGAAAATGATGTTTACTAGTATAGTAACTGCTATAATACATATCATTTGCATAATATCTTTGAAAATTCTATGCAAATATTACAGATGAGTGTTGGTAATAATTCAAATTATTGATCATGTATATTGGATTTGTTTTTATTTCCTAGGTGTTTAACATGAGTTTATTGAAAGAAAAACAGAGAATAAACATAGATGCATCCTCTTAAAAAAAAACCACCGCTCATCCTTTATATTTATGTCATTACAATGGATATGGTAGATGCTTGATCACAGGGGATATTTAATATTAGATTGAAGGAAATATTAAAAAGTACAACAGACTGTCTAAAACAAGTCTGTACTGGCACTGGGGAGGATACTTGTGACATGCTAGGCCTTCTCCATATCTAATTTTGATAATATGATTGATGATGTGATTTCTCATAAGTGGTGGAAAGAAACAACATCAAAACTAATCACATTATGCTGGCATTTGGAAGTCTAAATAAAAGGTATGTGAACTCATTACAGGAAGATATTTTTTCATTTGAAATTTAAATTTACCAGCCCATCCATATTTGTCTGGGAAACTTGTGAATTTGTTTGTAGATGAAAATGACCAGAGTTGAGTAATCAGTTTCCACTGATTACTGTTTATAACAGGCAGCCCAGGGACTTCCTGGCAGCTACAGATCTGCTTTTACAAATCTCAAGAACAGACAAGATGTGACACCCTTCTTCCCTGTAACTGTGTTTCTCTGTTCCTTCAAATAAAGAGATGACCCCCTGAATGCTAATGGAATTACTTAGCTTCATTGGTGGCTTTTTTTTAATAAGAGAAATATTTAGAAGTTTTAAAATGAAAAGATAGTATGCCTTTATTTTGTAGACTTCTAAATGATACAGTTCTGACCATGTGGCAGTCTCTACCAAGGGGGAAATTAACTTTAATATATACACACACACTAGGAGATCTCAAAAAGTCTATCATTTTTCCGATATGCAGCACTGAAGCCCCACAGTTGCATATCCTACACTTAAGTTATCAAGAAATTTAGGCTATTTGAAATGTTACAAATATGCAAGCTATACCATTATTCTAGATGAGCAATATAATTTATGGAAGATACAATAAATAGAAATTTAGTAAGTTTGTTCAATACAGAGTTAGGTAATTGAAGTACAGGATCCAAAGTAAAACCATAAACAATAATTAGATAGTGAAAATGTGAAGAGTTGACCGTGACCCACATCATAATACAGCTGAGCATCAGGAAAGACAGAAGCTGGCTTGCAGTTGGAAGCAGATTATAAAGGAAACATATTCTTAATAAACATCTGGAGAAACTATGATATCTGAAGAAAAGTCCTCTGAAGAAGAGAGCTCTGTAATCTTAACCTTACAATCTTCATTTGTGGAGGAACATATGATTACATAGATATTATTATGCACATCTGGAGTGGAGTTAGGCTGATGTCTCTATAAGCTTTGGCATTGAACAAATTGCAATAAAAATGTGTTCCATTACTTAGCACATCTAGTATCACTGAGAGTTTGCAAGTTAAAAGTTTCCTTCAAGGTTACTGTGCAATGTAAGTGCTTGGTTACATGTAACTGAAAAAGATTCTGTGTGCTTTCAGCAAAAACACAAGTTATAGGAGAGATTTAATCAGTTTATATAATTACAAGGGGGTGGGAGGATTGAACTGGATGTTGCACAGGGTTGACAGAAAGAAGAGCCTGAACAATGCAACATTACAGTGATAGCACACACTTTTTAACCAGTGTTGACCAATTTATACAGAGTCAATACACTGGGCAAAAATACCTGCATGGTTGATGGTGGATTATATGTCCCTTAGTTAGACTTCAATAAGGTGATGTTGTAGTTTGTTTAAATGTCCTCTCAAAGCCTAATATGGCCATGGAGGTGGGCCTTTCTAGGGCAGTTGGGTCTAGCATTGATATTAGAGCTGCTTTTAGAGCTGGGATTGACAGTGTGATCACTGCATCCAACCAAGGGTGAGTAACCAGCATATAATATAAGGGAGACAGGAGGTGTGCTTTGCCCCTTTTTCCCTGTATACTCTTGCTGTTTGTGGCTACCATGAATGGTTACCCCTCAGCCAAGCCACCCTGCCTTAAAGCCAGCTGAGTATGGACTGAAACCTCCAAAACCTGTAAGCTAAACTAACCTTAATTTGTTTAAACAAACCTTTAATTTGTCCTTAATTTTGGGCTTTAGGTATTTTGTCTCAGCAATGAGAGAAAAGCAACCAAGACAGAATTTGGTACCAGTGGAGTAGGGGTGTTGCTGTGACTATACTTGATCATGTGGTTCAAAAACCTTTGGGAATGGCTTGTGGAAAGATTTTGGAATGGTTCAGAGAGGTTGCCTGAAAACACAGAGCTGTAATGCCTTTGGCGGTTCTGCATGGGAGATTTGGGTCAAAGATCAGAAGACCAGAAGGCTAATAGAAATCCTGCTGGTAACGACCAGCTTCGAGAGGTTTCTGCTAGGAAGAAGGACTGCATTGGTTGTTGGACTCCAGATGTGGTATGTTATGGCTTGGCAGAATGTCTGTCTGCATTTCACTCATGTTCAGAGATTCTACCTGAGCCAAGATTAAGGGTGGCAGACTAATTGATCTGGTGGAAGAAATTTCAGGGCAGTCAAATGTTGAGGCAGTGACATGGCTCTTGTTGGGGGGTTTCAGCCAGATTTATGTTGCAAATCAAGAACAAATAGACCAACAAAATGATTTAAGATGTTGTGAGTTTGGTCAGAAAGAAAGCTCCAGTAAAGCTGTGAACTGTAAAGATAGAGCTGAGATCTGGATTGCTGAGAAGGAATAGGAGAATAGAAAAGATGACCTGGGGGCATCAGGGGAAGTGGTGGCTAGTTTCCACCCTTTGCAATCTCAAAATTGCAAAAGTGAAAGACTTTTCTTGGAGGAGAAAGCTGCAGAGCACCATGTTCCAGAATGGCAGCGGCACAGAGAATCTGTTCCTCACAATCAGGTTCAGAGTGCTCAGTGATCCAGGCACTTGACCCCTACAGCCAAGAGGGAGGAAAGCCTGGCTACTGCTCCAA
>RJWT010004907.1:0-32154 GCA_004365215.1 Cuniculus paca
CTGTAATGCTATTCTCTTTTATCTGGTTTTATACTACTTTGTTTTGTTTGAGTTTATTGTCTGTAAATGTAAGAACAACCATTTTGAAGAAAGCAAGAGACACTAGGGTAAGCATTGTTAATCTCCTGTTGTTATGTTTTGAAAACCTGTATAGCTTTCAGTGTTCTCCTTTGAAATGCTATATTATGTTTGACTCTAAAAAAAAAAAAAAAAAGAAAAACCATGAGCATGGATTATCAAAGGAAAGCTACAAAGATTGAGCAGAGTGGGCCTAAGAGAGAAGCTGTGGGAACTAAAACCCCTAAAAATGCCATGGAGGTGGAGCCACACAAACCCTTTGGAGCTCACAATTTGCTGAAGATTGCTTCAGATGCCAAACATACAGCTACAGGACTTAACATTTGCCCTGTTGGATTTTGGACTTTCTTTTGGTTCCAATGCTTTGTATTCCTCTGTTTGTAACTTTTGGAATGGTAGTGTCTATCTTGTGCCATTGCATGTTGGAAGTGTTTAACTTTGTTTTCGTTTGTACAGGGGCTTGCAGCTAAGAGTTTGCCTTAGATCCTTGAGGAGACTTGGGACTTGGACTTTTCAGCAATGCTGAAACTGTTAGGACTTTGACAACTCGTGGAGATGGACTAAATGTCTTTTGTATAAGGGATATACATGAGTCTTTGGGGGGTCAGGGGTGGAATGTTATGGTTTGTAGGTGGCCCCCCCAAGCCTCATGTAGTCATGGAAGGGGCTGAATCTAGTGTTTGTGATTGATTCATTGTCTAGTGCTGGGATTGGTGTTGTAAATCCTGTACCCACCCAGGGGTGGAGCTGACATACAATGTAAGGTTGGAATGGGGCTTGTTTTCCCTCTTTGGTGTGGTTTGCTGTTGCCGCTTGCAGCCACCTTGAATGGCTGCCCCTCAGCCACGCCACTCTGCCTTGGAGCAATCTAAGTATGGACTAAAACCCCAAAACTGTAAGAAATAAACCTCTCCTTACTTCACTTTGGGCATCAGGTATTTTGTCTCAACAAGAAAGAACTAACCAAGGTGCAAGTTATGTCAGAACCATGGAGGTTGAACTGTACAGTGCGCCACCTGTCAAACATGATTTTTCATTCTCTCTACGATGTTCTTTAAACAAGGGTGTCTAGACCTTTATGGTCTAGATTAGCTCTGGTCCTGAAGCTTGTTTTTCCTGTCTTGAGATTTTGGGCCCCTTGTGTGTCTTTGTCATACTGATCCTGAAGGAAAGTGATGGGTTTCTTAAATTAGTGAAGAAGTCAGGATTGAACTTTCTTTAAGTAACTATTCAAAGTTTGACCTATCAGATAAAAGGACATTTAAGAAATCAGTTACCTTAAAGTTAATTATATGTCTGTATTTCTAAATATTCTCCACAAGTTCATGCAAGTTCATAATAGTAGAGAAGACATTATTTGTACATCAAATATGCTATTCTCTGGTCCAGTAAGGAAGTGTTCTGAGAGAGCATGACTGTCTTCTGATCGTTTCCTGATGTACTATTACTCAGTGTATAATAAGAACAGCAACTTTCAGAGTCAGGAAAAACTATGATTAAATTTAATCTTTAGTACTTAATGGCTGTGTAACTAAGGGAAAGTAAATTAGATTATCCAACCCATAGTTTTCCAATTTATGAAATAAGGGTAGTTATGTATCTCCTGTAGGATTAGTATAAAAATTAAATAATGGGGTGTGTGCATGTATATGTATGGTGGACAGTATAATTGTTCTTCTAAAATGTGCATATTTTAATCCCTGGAATACATAAATATGTTAGATTTTATCATCAAATGAAATGAAAGTTGCAGAAATAATTCATATTGCTAATCTCCTGACTTAAGAATAGGAAGAGTACCCAATATAATCACAAAGATTCTTAAATGTGGAAGACACGGGCAGCTTGAGAAAGATTTGATAGGTCTGGAAATGAAACCAAGAATGTGAGTAGCCTCTACAATTTGGCAAAGGCAAAGAAAAACATTTTCTCATTAAGCCTCCAATAGAAGGGCAGATCTGCCAACACTTTTACTCACTGAGACTCATTTGATCTTCTAATCTTCAGAAGTATAAGCTAACACTTTACTGATGTTTAAAGCCATCAAATTTGTGCTCATTTCTTATAGCAGCAATAGGAAACCAATACAGTCTTAAAAAGCCTACTACTGTGCTTGGGAAATAGTTGGAATATACAATGTATTTTAGTTATTTTTCCCATTTTCCTTCTTCTAAAATGTTTTGGTGATCCTTTAGCCCACCATCTATCAAATATTTCTTTTATAATAACCTCTTTCATATAGAACTCAACTTGACTACCTGAATTGGGATTTAGCTATTTTCATTCGCACAAAGGGAAAGATATAAACTCAGAATGTCTTTGAACTGGACCCCTTAAACATTTTCTGTAAGAGTTCTATTGTATATTTTAGTCTTAGTGGTTCACTTAATTTTTATCTTAACTACTCAACTCTGCAGGAGAGCCATAAGTAATACGTAAACAAGTAAAGTAGCAAGGTCTACATCTGTGGGGGGAAATAATCTATATGGCCTGCTGACCTGGATATGGTTTCAGAAGATAAATAAGTCATTTTCTGTTGTCCTGTATATTGTAATTATGTGATGATTGTAGTTACTGTCCAGTACAACATTAATTATGAAAATCTTTCCAATAAAATTTTATTTATTAAACAGGTGTGGCCCTGATTTAATCTGTGATCTATAGTTTGCTAACCCATAACTGCAGTATTTCTCTAACTTCACCTCCATACAAGATATGCTTTTGAAGTTTAAGGTGAGAAATGAAGGTGAATGAAATCCTTCTATCCTCCTAAAATCTTGCAGAAGATTTTGTTTGTTGTAGTTATATCATTTTTAAGTGTGGAATTATAAAACCAATGACTACAAGAGCCATAGTTATCATGTAATCATTATAATATATAGGATAATAGAGAATGACTCCTTTATATTTTGACAGAATTCCCTAGTCACCAGGCATATGAATTATTTACTTCTTTATGTGTAAACTCCTCTACTTTAAAATGAATTACCATATATCAGAAATTTCATAATTTGAAATCCTGACAGTACAAACTTTTCATTTTTAAAAATGTAAAAAGACTCTGAACACCCATTGAAAAGATTATTAGAACTCTAGAGAATAATTAGCAAACTCTTGTAGAAGATCTTAATTTTTCCACTTTGCTTTGAGCACTCTTAGTACTTCACCTCTTTCCTTTTTATCTGTTAGCTATTTCCACATGCTGTGTCATTTGCTTTGAAATGTGACAAAGTGATCCGAGCTCAGGATCCTGATGCAGAGGGAGGCTTTATTGATTTCTTGGAGAGTAGCAAAGAGACTTGCAGTGTCACTGTGAAACTTGGCTGGCAGATCACTGCAGCTGTGACATCTAATTTGCTATAATGAAATCATAGAGTTCTCTGGACCTCAGCCCAAGATGGGAGGTGAAAGGTCATGGAAGTGAGGGTCTTGAGCAATCAGGTGTGAAGGACAGTTCATTCACACAGTCCCTTCTCATTCCGAAATGTGCCAGCTGAATTCACCTACCCTGAATTAACCAGATGGTCTTTGCAGTGAATGAAAAAAATTGATCATCATTCTGCTGGGTACAATTTAATTGCTCACTAGAAAACTTTATTTTTGGGTTTCATTTTGAAGTCCTCTGATTGTTGTAATTTTACATCTATGAATACATTAAACAAAGACAATTTTCTTTGTGCCTGATAACATTTTTAAACATCTTTTCAATTAGCATTAAGTCTTCTTTTAATAATCATTGTTAAGCCGTATAGCACTGTGAGAGATTTTGAAGTCTATTAAACTCAGCTTTTGCTTAACTGATATACTTCAATAACTGTCTTATTTTCATACTGTGGATGTCTGTTTTGAGGCAAAAAAACAAGAGTCAACAAGCAGGCCTTTTCTTATTCTCTTCTTCACTTACTGAATCATTATGTAAGGGAGTTTGCCCCATTGCACATTCATGTCCTAATATGCTGTCTTGCCACACAAGCAGAAGGGCCAATTGATTACTAAAACCTGTAAAACTGTGAGGTAAAATAAACCTTATCTTACTTGGTTATCTCATGTGTTTTGTTATATTACTGATAAGTTGCCTGACACAGTTATGCTAATTAAAACAACAATTAGATACTTAGATATGAGAATGGCTGAAATTAAAAATACTAAGCATTTCTATGAGTTGGCTGCTGGAGTATGAGATGCTGCTGGTCACTAACCTCTTGATCTGAAGAGCTAAGGATATCAAGAAGCCTAAGAGACAAGAGGAAGGAGACTGGAAAGGAATATCTGGGAAGCTCTGGCTCTGGTTCAGCTTGTCCCTTTCTTGATCAGGGAAGCCAGCATTTGCAGAAGGAGAAGAGGTACATTTCAAGGGAAAGAAATAAACGCTAAAATCTACCAGGCATACACATTTAAGGACTAAAAATGGCAGAGAGCAACATATGTTACTTTGATTCCACCCTTTTCCTCCTTCATTACATACCATGAAAATGCTTTTTTTTTTTGAGAAAGTCTAATCAGTATGAGACAGGTACTTGGGAAACATAATTCCCAGCATAATAAAATCGGTAAGAAAAAACTCCATATATTTTACCATACACATAAATGGTTAAATGGATAAATGGTACATTTACCAGGAAACAAAAGTATGAGAGGAACTTTCATAGAATCAGCAATCCTATATTTAAATTTAAATATGGTCATTTACTATTTGTGTGATCTTTGTTAAGATTTTTTGGAGTTTTGGTTTCTTTGACATCCGGAACAGCTGAATGAGAATCTTTTCTTCGTTATAAAACACCTTGGCTAAAAATGAAGGCAAACTCTTTATTCGCATTATGTAGACCAGAACCTCTTTGGTTTACAAATTGTATTCCAGTAATGTTTCCAAAAGTATTTCTTAAATTTCAATGGATTTACAGTTTTCCTTGATGACCTTCAGTGAAGATATGAGAAATCCTTAAAAGGGACTTGGAAATAATCTTCTTTTCATCAGTGCTCTTTTGAGAAGCTGGTACAGCAGAAAGCTCAACTCCTATTTCCTTTAGATTCTGCCAGGTTCAGTGGGTCACCTTTCTATGACCTTTGCACCAGCTTGGGGGATAGGATGAATAAGAGAAATTCATCTTGTAAGCCCCTCATCACTGGCCACCGAAGGAGAAAATATCATAGCAGCCAGAAATTTACATGTGAGATACGTGGTGAATTAATTCACAGGTATGCTGAATTCAATTTGAGTGAAGAGAAGTGAAAATGTGCTTTTTAGAATTCAGTGGGAAAGCAACGACTAATCTTCAAGTTGTAGATAAGTTCCTTTTCACCGGCAGGTTCTCTTTAATGCTTTAAAAGTTTAATACTCTCTGGAGAGGAGTTAAATGCATTTTTAAGTGCCATTTGTTGTGTGTTCCGGTAAAGTGAAGTAGAAATGGGAACATTAAGGTCAAAGAATGTTGTTATTGAAAATGAATCTCTTTTACTTCTAGTTCACAGTATTCATATATTTTTTATAAAATGAGTTTATCCATATTTTAAGATTTAAAATCTTACCTTTGAGGTCTGCCTTTCTGCCTTACCTTTGAGGTCTGCTGGTTTTATTTTTTCCACTGAGTTTATTTTTTGTAACAGCTGGCTCTTTAATTGTTCAAGTTTTTAGGTTGCCCTCCTACACTAAAGTCTGTAGTTTCTTTAAACTAGTGATGTGAATTAACAATAAAAGTGAAGAAAAACACAGGTATTAAAATATTATGACTGGGAATAAGTGACGCAGTCAATCTTTGGAATAAAGCTGAGAAATGAGCAAATCCTGGAGGTAATCTGAAGTTTCCTTTATGTTGTGGCGCATTTCCAATTCTTTCATGTATTTCTCCAGATTTAGATAAACTAGCTTTATGTGGTTCTTCATCTACTGACATGAGGTTTGAAACGGTTTTTGTTTCTGACCTCTTGTCTTCAAATTTTAGCAATAGCTAATGAATTCAATAATCATTGAGTATCCATAATACACTCAATACTCAAGCAATAGTAAAAACGCAAAGCTGTGTTCTGGGGATTACTATTAGTTTATCTCTCTAATTAGGGATGTCCATTGGCAAAATCCTCAGCCCCAACAGGCTCTTTCCTTGTCCTTGAGGCCCAAATGGAAGAAAAAAAAAATCTTGTGGTGATTCCACATTCATTAGACTCCTAAACACTCCCATCTGTCATCTGTATACATAATAATAGAAGATTTAAAAGATACCAGTTGCTAAAATATCATGTTCTAGGTACTGTCCTAGTTATTGTCATGTATCATTTTAAAGCCGACAGCAATGTGCTGTGTTCTTGGGTTTGGACTAGTATCAGTTAATAAGATTTGCAAAGGGTGACATTTCCCTTTTGGGCAAAAATCAAAGAGGAGTTGTAGGCATGCTGGTGTCAAGTAGTGTATTCTGATGAGACTTTTACTAAATGAATAGCACAGACAGGCTGGTACATGGGCCAGGTATCAGAATATCAGGTGAACATCTGACCAGGAGTTTCACCATCCAGACATCATTCTCTGAGTTTGAAATTCTTTCCCTTACCTAACATTTGCATATCATCTGGATCAGTAGTTATGTGTTTCTTTCATAAGTATTCTAAGCTATTTCTGTCCAAGTAAGCTTTATTTTAAAGTTTAAGAACATTGTATTTGTGCTGAGGTGGTCTTTTCTTCTGGAAATCCCCAGGCCAGCGTTAGAAATCCTCAGGCCCACCTGTATCATAGTGCTAAGGGATGCATAGTGTTTTCCCTGAGAGATGTTAGAGAGGATCACAAAAAGCTTTTATAGTTTCTGAAAAGCAGAGACTATTATTTGGCCCATTTTTCTGTTTTTTAATTAAAGAAATGTTTGGAATTTTTAATAAGCCTCTCTCTAGTTCATGAAACTCTGATGTTCTTAGAATCATAATTTCTGCTTGTATGTAAGTATTAGTTATACAGAACAATGGATTTCATTGTGATGTTGTCATGCATGCATTTAATATGCACTTTGGTCATATCCATCCACCCTATTACCTGCCTTTATCCTCCTCTCATCACTCTAATCCCCTTCCTCTAAAAGTCTCCCTTCTAGTTTCATATCATCTTTTTAAAATAGATTTCACATATGATAGAAAACATGTGATATTTGTCTTTCTGAGTCTGGCTTATTTCATATTTTTATTCAACAAAATACAAAAGTAATTTTGAAGAGGTTGAATGCTTTGTCCAAAGTTGCTGTGTAGGTAACTGTCTTGGCTGGGATTCAAATCCAGACCAAATTAAAAAAATAAATAAAGCTAGGCCTTTAACGTCTTTACAAATAAATAATATTTCACACATAGTTTTATATTATTATCTTTAAAATACATAGAAACTATGATTATTTATATTTAAATCAATTTAAAGAGATTTAATGACTTCATTGTAACTTTGATTTTGCTATATTTTTGTTTATGAAGGTAGACATACTCTGATGCATGAGTTAGCATTAAAAATTACTTGATATTTATTTATTTATTTATTTTATTTTAAAGAGAAGAAAACAAAACAAAACAGAACAGAGTTAAACACAACAAAGCATTTCAAAACAGAACACTGCAAGCAATACAGGTCTTTAAACATAGCAATAGGAGATTAACAATGGTTACCCTAGTGTCTCTTGTTTTCTTCAAAATGGTTGTTCATACATTCACAAACAATAAACTCAAATAAACAAAATAGCATATAACCAGATAAAACAAAAGAGTGAAAGCATTACAGGCCTTCAAATCAGACAACAAGAAATCAACAATGGCTACCTTAATGTCCTTTGTTTTCTTCAAAAAAGGTCTTCCTATCTTCTCACATAATGCAATCAAATAGTAGAAAACAGACTTATACCAATCAAATCAAAGAATAAAAGCATTATTGGACTTCAGAACCTTTTCCCTATATTTATTGGGGATTTTGTATCTTACTGAGTCTTTCAGTTTCTTACACTAGGGAGACAATGTGGTGTTTACACATGTGAGTTTGATTTATTTCACTTATGACTATGGTCTCAAGTTGTATCCTCTTACTACAAAAGCCTCAATGTGATCCTTCTTTATAGCTGAATAGTATTCCATTGTATAAAAGTACCACATCTTTGTTATCCATCCCTCAATTGATGGACATTTGGGTTGTTTCCAAGATTTGGCTATTACAAATTGTGCTGCTATAAACATGGGTGCACATATATCACTGTGGTATGATGATTTCACTTCTTCTGGGAATATGCCCAGCAGCGGAATAGCTGGGTCAAATGAGACTTCCAATCCTAGCTTTTTGAGAAACTTCTAGACTGATTTCCACAGTGGCTGCACCAGTCTACACTCCCACCAACAGCTGAGAAGTGTTCCTTTTTCCCTACAATCTCTCCAGCATTTCTTATTGGTGTTTTCTTGATCCTGGCCATTCTTTGTGGAGTGAGATGGAATCTCAGAGTTGTTTTAATTTGCATTTCTCTAATGACCAATGATGCTGAACGTTTTTTCATGTATTTATTTGCCATTCGTATTTGTTCAGCTGAGAAGTGTGTTTTCATCTCAGATGCCCATTTCTAGATTGGGTCTTTGAATTTCGAGGGCCTGATGTTTTTTAATTCTTTATATGTTCTAGATAGAAGACCTTTGTCTGAAGGACAGTTGACTAAGATTTTTTTCCAATTTGTGGGTTTTCTTTTCACTCTGATGGAGATTTCTTTTGACATGCAAAAACTTTAAAAATTACTTGATATTTAAAAGTGGCTTAAAAGTGGCTCATTGTCTTTGTCAATTTCCTATAGCTATAACTGAGCACCATAGACTGATGATTTATAAAAAAGGAGTGAGAGATTAGTTAGTTCATGGTTCTGAAAGTCCATCTTGATTGGCATCTTGATTTTCATTTGGTGAGTTTTTCCCACTGCATTATTACAAGCATGGTGAGAAACCAAGCAAATCAGAAAAAGCTCATGTTTAACAAAGCCATTCCCACTCTCAAGGTACCTCAGTATCCACTAATCCATTCATTCATGCAGGGAGAACTGTCAGACAGAATCCTTATGCTCCAATCACTCCTTAACAGATCCATCTGATCCTACCTCTTAATACCTTACGATAGGGATATATTTCAACGTGAATTTTATGGGGACATTCAGACCATAACATCCACTATACTAAAAAGTAAATGTATGTTCTGAACTGCTCTACCATACTCTGAACTCCTTGAGAGCAGGGAAAGTGATTTTGTTCGACTTTGTATGCCCAGTGTGTAGCTGTATCTTCACTGAAAAGGAAGGCAATAAATGTTAAATATGTGAGTGTATAAATGAACCCCATTGTTAATAAAGTGGAACAGTGTCCCAGATATCTAAAATATAAAAGCTCAATAAGATTTGTCAGGTATGTATAGAATAAGTACCAGAAAGGCAGGTTAAAAGGTGACTTTACAATCATCACTAGTCCGTGGAGTAGGAGTGGTGTCTATATTGAGTGCGATGGCTGTGACAGCAGGAGAAGAGTTCTTGTTCATCATCTGGACCCAGTAATGGAGGAGATATTTGTACTCAAAATTGCTGAGTCTTCCTTTTGTTGAAACCCTTATATTCATCTCGCTCAGTCATTAATGCAAATACCTATATATAGTCTAATGGCAATAGGTTTGGAAATGTAATGTATTGGAGTGAAATGAATAAATGGGTACAAAGTGTTGGTAAATAAAGGACAGTAGGAAGACAGATGCCAGAATCAAATAAAAATACTAGAGGAGTTAAAAGGACAATTCCTTTTTTGGACACTTTTTTCTTTGTTTACTGATGCTAAGGAGACTTATCTTGAAAGAGTAAAAGTACTGAAATTTAACTGCTTTTTTGACATTGGTGTGCATTTTATTTTTCTGCATTTCATAACTACACAGTTATTTAAATTTCACACATGCAGCCCAAATGAGAGAAAAAATTCAGTGCTATGTTTGGAGAGAGCACATTGAGCCTTGAGATTTCAAAATAATAATTAATTGTTTTTCTACATTGTAATCAAATGGAGAACAATGAAGGTTGCTGATATTTTCAAAATATGCCATTTTCATGCTTGTTTTTACTTCTTTCTTTATATTTTTTCTAATGGCTTTAATGAAACATTTTTCTGTTTATGAGACTAGAGGAAATTTAATTTCCACAAATTAAGAAAAAGAAGCAAAATAGAGAAAAGCATTTCATAAAATTGGTTCCTTGGATTATACTTTGCATTGTGGTTTGACATTTCTTTTTTTCTTAAGACTGATTTGATGTAGAAAAAGTGTACCCCAGGAGAGTTCTCTAAGCTTCCACAGCTCTTGTTGGAGGTGAATGGTGTTTCATTAATTTCATGTGAAATCTTCTTATGTGACAGTATAATTATAATATTATACAGCTTAGCTAGATGGCTTTAAATGATCTGCCAGTGCAACCCCAGAAATGAAGGGTCATGCAGGGTACAAGAAGTCTTCAAGATTCCATTTTGAAAACTAAGTACTATTGGAAAGGGACACAACTGCTAATGTGTTTCTATATTTGAGGTGACTCCCATTGCTCACCAGGTAACTTACAGCTCAGTGTGATGGTTCTAATTCTTTGAAACGTCAGTCAATTCCAATTACACTTCTTTTTGCTTTGGGTAAGAACCTAGAAAAATGCACTGATCAAGGTAGCACACATAGGAAATATGAGTCACTACTTTGGAATGAGGAGGGATGAATATGATTCTGGATATTAGAAATTCACTCAGAATAATGTAAAGGACCTGTAGGGTGAGTTGTGCAAAACTTTTGTGCATTGAAAAACAGCTTTCATTAGTTCATCAGTGAGACTACACTGATATTCAGAAATTTCCAGGAGGCTTTAATTGGCTTTTTCAGTACTATGCATTTGAATTTATCCATATCCATCAATTTCCTACCAGATTGGACCTCCTATTGCTTTTAATGGAGGTTATAGTTTAAAAAAATGGAACCACGGCATTAGATGTAATCTCAGAGCAGTGAGAAATGAAATTTCTTATTCTTTTGTGTTTGTAGATCTCTACTCTGCAATGTCAAGTTCAATTTTCACCCCCTCACTAAGGTGGTGGGGAAAGGAGAATTCAATCAAGAAAACACAGGAATGGAAAACTAGAACTTAGACTTTGTCATTTCTGGCTTGGTACTATTTATTTTTATTTATTTTTTCTCCTCCAGAATTCTAGGCAGAGAAAATTGAACAGGGAAAGAAAATTCAGATCAATTATACAGCATTATGAAGAGATAATATACAAAGTGTATTGTTTTGTACTTTTAGTTGGTGCTATTAGGGAAATAGTCAAAGTGTCCTGATAGCACATTGTAGTAAAAATAGGTTGAATTGGGAGCTGGGTGTTTATGACTAATTGCTTTGGAGTATTTGGACATAATTTAATCATTTCTAAAATGTAGATGGACTTAATGATCATATACAGTAACCCTAAGTTTTGAAATTTATTAATTCCTTTGTTTACATGTCTACTATCCTGTAATTAATGTGCTGTGCTAAGGCTAAGAGATTGGTGAACATACTTTCTTCTCATTCAGTTTATAAATTCTTTTTAAAAATAGTACTTTTTTTACTAAAATATTTGTTTAAGTAAGGCCAATGTCATTTTTTGAATTCCAGCAAGCATCAAATAACAATCAGAAAAACACCTGACAAAATATTATCCAATTGAAATTGAGAATGAATAGAAAACCTTTTTAAGTTTTAAGTGATATCAGAAAAGAAATATATTAAACAGGCAATGTTTTGAGATATACTTCCAGAGAAAGTACAGAATTTAAGAGTTTTCAGAAAACCAGACATCATAATCTTTTTCATTGATGTTTTCAAAGCTAATGAGATGTTTAACCATCACATATTATCACTACCAGATCGTGGGATCTTAGGAGAATTCTTTCCATGTTCTCGGTGTCCTGAACGAAGACTTGGTTCAGTTACACAAAGAAGGTAATTGGAATGTACATTTATTACAGAATGCTCTGCAAAGTGAGGGCTGACTAGTGAAGAGACTCACAACTTTTGGGAGGATAAGATAAAAGGGTCTCTTACATCTGGAATCCTAGATTGTCTTTTTTCTCATGCAAATAAGGCATTGGAACAGTTGTTCTATCAAAAATTTCCTCAGCCTGGTGCCAGATTCAAATTGCCCTATCAAAAGACTTGCTTGGCTTTGCATCAAGTGTAAATCAAGAATTAAAAATAGCTCTTTTCTGTTTGGTTCCCTGTATGGCATTCAGGAGCTGCAGACATCCTAGATTTTGTGTTTTGTGCATGTGTTCTGTGTCTTCATGACTTCAAGAGATTCTACTCAGTTGGTTTTGATTGGTTTTGTCTTAGCCCTAATCTCTTACCTCACTACTATGAATTAAGGATGTTGGATTGAAAAAGTATCCAGGAACAGTTTTTAACCTGGGAGCATAAAATGTTTATGAATGCAATTTTTAAATGTTTTTATGCACTGAAGAGTAAGCAGGCCCATTCTGGTACATTATGGAGGATTATCAATCTCAAAATATTAAATTCTTTCAGGAACAGAATTTTCTGGATTGCTATGAGGCAAATTGTACCACAGTGCCAGAATTAGAACTTTAAAAAGTGAACATATTTAGTTTTGCACAAAATTCAAGCATAAAATTGTAGCATTATTAAAGTAATATAAATTTTATGTTCTTTGTTGTATTTAGAGGAAACAGTAACCTATCTTTTTCTTTATTTTTCTAATTTGTCATAGTTAAAGTGAACTTCGAACAATTATCTGGATAACTGGAAAGTGTAGCTGCTAAGTGTATGAACTAGACTTTAGAATGCATTTGAATTTAAAGGGAGTGAAGAAATTTATTTGCATCACTCACATTCACCATGCTTTAAGTGCTTTCTGAAGCAAATAATTCAACAAATAACTGAAAAAGCAAGAAGGCAGGCAAGAAGACTAGTTAATGATGAGCAGTAAATAGTTTCATTCTTTTCCTTTTTATTAGGAAGGAAAGGATGAATTTTCAATTCAGAGTCATAATAAAAAGGGATTAGTGTGCACACTTGTGGCTAAATTGTTAGAGAAAGGAAATAGTATTCAATTCTAAGAGTAGCGTCATGATTAAAAATATGGCCTATTTGGAAAATGACTCAGTTATTAAAATGACAATTCTGTACATATGAGTATGAATGTGGCCACACAGGTTGTGTATGACTGTCTTAAATTCTGGGTGATAAGTGATCTATCTATGCTAGTTGGTTTAGTCCCATCAAATTCATTGTTACGTATTTTCAATATTATTTATAAGGTTTGTCGTAAAATGGAAAAATACCTGGGATGTAAGGCTATATGAACAGTTTAACTCAATATTAACATAAAGATTGCTTTACTTACATTTTCAAAAGCTTAATTAATATTTAAAAATAGAATATCTAAAACATAAAATTAAAACTGACATTATAAAGTACATGATCTGCTATTCAAAAATTAGCTGAAGTGGAAAATCATAAAAATGAATACATATAGAGATTAACTTTTTACAGATCTTCATTTTATAATTGAAGAGTCAAGTTATCTTCTAATAGGCCATATATAAGTAACCAATAGCTTATTTATTGTTTTTCTTTAGTTACTTACCTGTCAGTATGCTAGAACAAACTTGATAAAATATTTGAGCCTTCTTTTGTGGCACTGAGGATTGGACACATGGCTTTGTGCAGAGGCAAGGACTTTACCACTGAGCTACAGCCCAGCCCCTATTGTCCTTTAAAGAAGAGAAAGAATTTAAAACATTCCCAAAGCAACTTTACTGCAGAATCCTTCTATTTTTGTTATTGTTTTTCTTCAACTGATTTAAAAACACCTTCCTTATTTAACAGAAACTTTTGATGTGCTATATTTATTGCATCTTCCCCAAGGATTCAGCTCAAGTTTTATAGAAATAATCTCCTTTCATGTTTATATTTCATAATTTGTACACTGGTTCATTATACTATTAGGTAATCACATCACTTGTTTAATTTATTATTATGTGTTTTAAGTATAATCCCAACTGGCATCATCAAGTTTGGTAGTAATGGAGTAATTTTTTAGTGTATCCTAAAGCATCTGTAACTAATTAAAATATGCAGCATGTTTATCTAAATAGTATTAATTGCTTGTAGTTAAGTCCAGAATTTTGAAAACCACCAAATTGCAACCTAGCTGGGTACCATTGAAAAATTAATCTTTTTTTTTTTCATTTATGAACCTACGGAACTCCATTGCAATAGATGCAACAGAGTGTGAAAGATTATTTTTTTATAAAGCAGTAAGCAACACAGTTAGATACAGCTTTATGAAAATCAGCATTCTGAACCAGTGGGGACAGGAAATTCTCTAAGATTTGATAATAAGGAGGCGGAGATTAAAGGGACAATGATTATTGTACTAGATTAAATATTTTCATCCTGAGAATTCTAAAACAATAAGAAAAAAGTACTAGAAACACTGTTTAACCAATACAGATGATAAAGAGATATTGGTTTCTATGATATTTAAGGTAGATTTCACAGCCAAATAGAATTGTAGAATTTTTTCGTGTGGTTGTTGTTAATGGCTTTCTCTCCACACAGGAATCAGGAAATGTTCCCAGCCTGGACTTTTTTGTAAAGAAAGATTTTTAAATCAATTGCATCCTTCAATTCAACAATGAATAGATGCTTACTGTGAGGACATGGGGAAGAAGTGGGAAAAGAAGAGATTATTGCCTCTTTGCAAAATGAAACAGAAATATCTCCAAAACAAGACAGAACAAGACAAAAGAAGACAGCAGGTAAAATCTGAATAAGAAGGATGCTAGTCAAATAGGAGGATTGATAGAATGGCAGTGTGAACACAATAACTGCTGTATGACAATTGCATTCACTGTAAACTATTACATCAGAAAATTATCTTTTAAATGCAGTGTTCAGTATTGGTAAAGGGCTTTCAGTAGGAGGACAATGCTGTTGTCTCCTCAGGTCCTGGTGGGTCTGAAAGAGAAAGTGCTACAAGTCGGACGTGGTGTGAGTGAGTCCCTTAAGGGTTCATGTGCTAGAAGCTTTATCTCCAGTATGGTACTATGAGAAGTAGTAGCACTTAAAAGAGGTCTAATTGGAGGCAGTTAGGTCCTTGGGATATTACTTTTGGAAAAGATTAATGTTAGTCTCATTAAGAGTTTGTTCTTGAAAGAATGAGTTGTTATTAAAAAAACAAAACAAAACAAAAAATAGCCTGACCAGTGCGAGGTCATAAGTTTGATCCCCGGTACCAAAAAAAAAAAAAAAAAAAAAAGCCAGAACTTTCCCTCCATGATCTCCTTTTCTCACCATGTGATCACTTCCTGTCACAGTGTTCCTGCCATATGTGACCACTTCCTGTTTCAGTGTTCCTGCCATATGTGACCACTTCCTGTTACACTGTTCCTGCCATATGTGACCACTTCCTGTTACAGTGTTCCTGCCATATGTGACCACTTCCTGTTACAGTGTTCCTGCCATATGTGACCACCTCTCCTTCACAGAGTTCCTGCCATCTGCCATGAAGGGGTTTTAGTTTTGGTTTTGTTTTTTGGTTCTGGGAGTTGAATTCCTTAGGGCCTTTAAACCGACCTACATCCTTAACCTTTTTTGTTGTTGTTTTGAGACTGAAAAAATATGTACAGTTGTCACATTTTTGTTGACTTCCTTCTTATCTCCCTTCCCGCACCCCTTTTTTGGGGTTGTAGAATGCTGTGCATGCAAATTCTCAACTGTCTTTATTTCTACAGGCTGACTGAGACATTAAATCTCTTTGGTTATGTTATGTGTTCTGGAAAAAAGATGCAACAGGAGATTCCTTTGGGATGCAGAGGCTGTTGCTCCCGATTACCTTTGCAGTGTAAGATCTGAGATCACTGAGTAAATGGTGAACAAATTTCCAGGGTAACAGACTTTCTAGGAAGAAATTAAAATACTGAAACTTTCATTTAAAACAACAATTTTATTAAGGTATAACATATATATGATAAAATCCTCATTTCGAACTGCAGTTTTCTGAATGTTTATGACATCTCTGAAACACTGATATAGATGTCATTAACACCTTGAAGCATGAAAAGACACCATGGGTCCCTGAAGGAAAACTTACTGTAAGGAGAGAAGGAGATTAATCTACTGGGGTCAAGATCTAGGTCTGGGCTGAGTTAGAGGAATATTTATCTAGTTTTGGGCAAAGAGAGAGGCTGGAACTTGAAACTCCAAGTGTTTTAAATGCTCTTTGGAGAAAAAATGTGAAATATATTAATGCATATTTATTTTAGATTTTTTTTGTCATAAAAAGCTGTAACTTCTCAAAGTCCCTTTATATGGATAAAGGAGAGATTAAGTGAATCGAACTGCAAGAAGTGACTTTCTTTTCTTCTCATTTACAGCCATGAAAGGCAGCAATTGCAATAGTGAATGGAGATTTTCAAAGTACAGGAAAGGTTTTCGGCCTTTCTTCTATAAAGCATATTTGAACTAGTAACTTGTACTGAGTTACTATGAGGAAGTATGGGCTATTCTGAGTAAGTAGGGGAAATTTTAAAAAGACAGGAGAAATTTTTGATAGCATAATAGAGAACTATATTTATATTGATTACATATCAGAAGAGACATGATCTTGCTTTGAACCTTAAGATGGTAAAATAGAATACATATACATACACACATACATTTACTTACACACATTACAAGCATAAGTTATGATTTTATTATTATTACTGTTATAACATAATTTACAGCATAAACCTAGATGTTAGTGAGTATACAAGTAATAAACTAGATGTTTCCTAAACATGAGTTTATTGTATAACAGACAAAAATACATAAATTTGCAAATGACTTATCAATATTTAAACTGAAATGCAACATATTCTTACAGATAAAGGCTTATGGAAAGCGCATCACATTCTTACAGATAGAAATAATTGAAGAGGCATTCTCACTGGGCAGTGGGATTACTGTAGTAGTAATATTTAGATAGTGAATACTCTTCAAATGCCTATGTGTTAAAGATTTGGTGCTTGGGTGGTGCTACTTGATTCCCAGGCTGGAACTTTGTGAGATGGGACGTAGATCATTAAGGATATTCCTCCAAACAGTACTGTGGGATCTTGACTTCCTTTCCATCCTTCTTCGTTCTGCTTAGGCGTGATGTGAGTAGTTTTGCTCTGCCATGTACTTCCACTGTGATTAGCTGTATTCACAGAGGCCCAAAGCAACATGGACAACTGACCATGAACTAAAACCTCCAAAAAACCCTTTTCTTTTTAAGAGTTTATTATTTCAGGTATTTTGTAATGGTGACTGAAAGCTAACTAACACATAGGTAGTAAGGGGAGAAATCAACTGCGAGAAGAGTGTATCTGAAATCAACTGGAAGAAGAGCGTATCTGCTGATGTGTGAATTCGTCAGGAGTTAAGGCTGGTAAAAGAATCAGAGGCAGATCTTAGAGGGTGTCAGGAACTTAGGTTTTTATTACGAGTAATCTTTTGTGAGTTGGGAGTGCATGATCTGAGTTGTACCTTAGGATAATTATTCTGTTAGTCAGTGTGTGCACAGTTGAAGGGTAAGACGAAGAGTGGGCTACTTCAAGAATTAGCTCTCAAAATACATCTCTCTCGGATATAAAAGTAATAATATGGGCCATGCTGTGTTTGTGCTAGAGTTTTACGGGTGTGAAATCCAATGACCTTGTTTAAATGTTAACATGAATGGGTAAGAATGTTGCTGCAAAGAGTATGTGGCTTCTTACTCCTCAGCTATCATTTCAAGCTTGAGGACAAGAGTAGATAATGTGGTTTGTAGATCTACTAAAAAAGTAAACTGCTATCCAGAAATCAAATGAAGCTCTAAAAGCAGCCACCTAATTGCCTCATTTGGCAGCCTAGATACAGAATATGCCTTGTTCAATTTAAAATATCTAATTAATTTAATACAAAGTCCATTGTGGATAGAGATAAGAATCAGAAGATCTAGTAGAAGATTAAGATTGCAAGTACTATACTAAGATCACGTATTTAAATATGGTAGTGTTTTCAGATGAAAATGGAGATTTTAATGCCACAATAATAGTTTTCTTGTTCATTTGACTTTAAATATTGCCATAGATTGGAAGCACTTTAATATCCCTTTGGATTTCCAGAGCAATTACTGAGACTAAACATAGGCAGATGAGAAAGGTTAGTTTTCAACAGCTTTATCATAGGATGAAAGTGCTTCCTCTCAGTTTCTGACAAATCTGGGGAAAATCATCCTCCTATACATCCATTAATGTTGAGAGAGGGCCTCCAAACCCTTTTCCCAGTCATTACATTGTATAGTAGTCCAAATGTGGGCAGTTATAGAAGAAAAGCATTTCCTATTGCTAAAATTATAGCTACCAATGACCAGGAATTATCCTCAAGGTATGGAATACAGATAAAAGTCCCATTTGCTACTCCCAGTGACATTCTGTTTGAGTGTGTGTGTGCGCACGTGCATGTATGTGTGTGTGTTTTTGGTTGTACAGTGTTAAATCCATTAAGTATCATATTAGATCAAGGGCTTAGACTTAAAAGTTTTCAAGTGTTTGATAAGTAACAAATTAATAATTATGTAGAATATAAACCAATAATTTATTTTTGCTTTTTTTTTTATTTTTTTGAGACACGATGTTATATAGTTCAGCCTGACCTTGAACTCACTGTGTAGCCCAGGCTGGCCTGGAACTCTCAGTGATGCTCCTGCCTCAACCTCTTGAGTGCTGGGATTATGGGTGTGTGCCACCACACCTGGGTCAACAATAATTTACTTTTAAACACCAGTCACCTGGTCAACTGGTGTTTCTGAAGATCTGAGTTAGATTTGGTAGCATTCTGTCATGTATCTATGGTCATCTGGAAGTTTGCTAGGTAGCTTTACTGATATCTCTACCACATGCATGGGGCTGTCAGGTGAGACAGCTGTGTCAGTTTGGCAGTCCCATATATATCTCATCTTCTAAGAAATTAGGCAAGTCATATTTTTAATGGTAAAGGTAGATGAAGGAGAAAGAACATGAAAGTCCACAATTTCTCTGGAGGTTTAGGTTTAAAAGAAGTACATCATCCCTTCTGTCACATTATGTTGTTGAAAGTAATTTAAAGAACTAGTTCACATTTAAAGAGTGAAAATTAATCTTGATGGGAGGAGTGACAAAATCACATTGCTGAAGACATGGATACAGAATATGAGAGAATTAGGGCCATTTCTGAAATTTACCACAGCTAATAAAATAACAAAATCAAAATTAGCATACACTTATCAAATATATACAAATTAAGCATTATATCCAGTTTGTATTATTTCCATAGAATTAATGTTTTCTTTGGATTTTAAAATATTCCTTGGGTTAGACATTTTCACAGTAGAAGAATTCCTGAGAATAGATGGTACATGTGAATCATAGTAATGAGATTATATTTTACAGACTTTCAATTAAAGGGAGTGTAAATAACTGAAGCCCCACTTCCAAAACTGTTATACAGATTTAATGCAATTCAGATCCAAATTCCAATAGCATATCTCACAGAATTAGAGACAACAATCTTAAAATCCATTTGGAACCAGAAGAGACCTTGAATAGCCAAAGCAATTCTGGGCAACAAATGCAAATCACAATACCTGCTTTTGACTTGAAATTATAGTATAAAGTTACTGTGGCAAAAACAGTATGGTACTGGCAACAAAGCAAAGCAAAACAAAACAAAATAAAACATAAAGCAAAGCAAAACAATACAAAAACAGACCCAAAGATCAGTGGAACAGATTAGAAGATGCAGACACAACTCCAGACACACTCAGCCACCTTATCTTTGGCAAAGGGGCCAAACATATTCACTGGAAGAAAGATAGCCTCTTTAATAAATGGAACTGGAAAAACTGGCTGTACACATGCTGAAGATTAAACTGGACCCATATCTTTCATCATGCAGTAAACTAAATTCAAAATGGATCAAAGATCTGAATAATAAAACCGAAACATTAAATCTGCTGGAAGAGAGAATAGGTAAAACTCTTAAAGACATTGGTATAGGCAAAGATTTTATGAATAAGCCCTGATCATACAGGAACTATCACAAAGAATCAACAACTGTGGTCTCATCTGATTAAAAAGGTTTCGCACGTGAAGAGAAACCACCAACACAGTGAAGAGACAATCCACAGTGTGGGAAAATATGTTTGCCAGTTGTTTCTCAGATGAACAATTACTGTTGAGAACCTATGAAGAACACATAAAAGTCAGTCCTCCCAAATTTAAGGACCAAAAGGGGCATCTGGGATGAATACACACCTCTCAGATGAAGAAATACAGCAAATAAATATCTGAAAAAAGAAATGAAATGAAATGAAATGCAGCAAATAAATACCTGAAAACATGTTCAATATCACTGGTCACTTGAGAGATGCAAATTAAAACAACACTGAGATTCTACCTCACCCCGGAAAGAATGACTATTATCAAGAAATCAACCAATAACAATGCTGGAAGGGCTGTGGGGAAAAAGGAACCCTTTTCCACTGTTGGTGGAGTGTAAACTGGTACAACCACTGTGGAAATCAGTGTGGAGATTCCTCAAAAAACTAGGGTTTGAGGTCTCATTTGACCCAGCTATTCCCCTGCTGAGTGTCTTTCCAGAAAAATTAAAATATCATACCACAGCTATATATATATATATATATATATATATATATATATATATATATCCATGTTTATAGCAGCATAATTTGCGATAGCTAAATCTTGGAAATAACCCAAATGCCCATCATCCAAGGAATGGATAAAAAAGATATGGTCTCTTTTATGCAATGAAGTACCACTCCATTATATAGAAGGCTAAACTGGAGACTTTTATGAATAAATGAATGCAACTCGATATGGTACTTATAACTGAAAAAAATCAGATTCACATGTGTAAACATTGTATTGTATCCCTAGTGTGAGAAGCTGAAAGAGTAAATAAGATGCAAAATGTACAATAAACATTGTAAAATGCAAGAAAATTTCATTGGAAAGAGAAACTGGGATGGGCGAATGGGAAAAAAAAGGAAAATAAAAAAATCATATATATATATATATAAAAGATAGTTAAGATAGTTATGCTACTAATTTCTGTTAGTTCATTGAAAAGAAAGGTTTGTGCTAATACTGTTTGGACATTTAAATGCCGATATCTTTTACTCTGAGTAACTAATTTAGAGATAACGGTATGCAATATATTAACCATCTTTACCGTCTTGTTACCTTGTTTTGAAATTACATTTTTTTGTCTTTAAAATAAAGTTTAAAAAGAACATTTTTTGCAAAAACTTTCAAGTTGTCTTTATAGATCCACAAGGAGATGTGGACATACTTATCTCTGTGTTAATTGATCTCTACCCCTCTATCTGTATCTGGGATAGTAGAGCATAAGAAATGTATATGCACTTGTGTTTGGTGTTGTGTTAGGGATGATCTCCACACGGAGTTATTAAGGCCTATAAGTCTTCAGTTGATACTTTTGGGTGCATTGGGAGAAAGAAAATGAGGGCAAACTCTTCCTGAACTCCTACTGTGTTTTTCACTCACTTACACCTGCAAAATATCCAGAAATTGGTGTATGCTTATACTTTCGCATAATGATTTTCCAATTACTTTAGATAGACTCTTCTTTTTCTGTGTTTTGTACATTGGGTGCTTTTGTTACTGTGATTGTCTTTCTGCCAACTATCACTCATGAACTGATCTGACAGCTGTGTAATTCACCAAACTGTTGGCAGGCCTTAACAATCCAATAAAGCAATACTGCCTAATTGATCCTGCTCATAAAACCCTTAAGGAGACTGTTGGAAAACTGACTGTGACTGACTGGAATGAGAGAGAATATTTAACCTGTTGAATAGTTGAATAGGCTGCTTGTATAATAAATATATGTGTGTATATAAATTTGAATATATTCATATATATATATATATATATATCTGTCAGATTCTGAATGTTTCAACAAGTGTTTGTCTATACAGAGTCCTTGCCTAGATAATCATTGCCCTTCCTAAGCATTACTAATTTTATTGTAGATGAAAGTGAATGTCCTGCCTAGGTAAAGTGTGGAAAAGAAGGTTTTGAGAAACTGTTAATTTTTTTTTTGGTAAAAGGTTTATGGAGATATAATTTACATACCATAGAATCCACTCACTTAAAATGTACAGCTCCATGGGGTTGTATAACTATAGCCACAATCAATTTTGGAATATTTGCAGCAGCTTGAGGAAAAATACCACATCCATTAGCTCTCATCCCTCCTCCCCCATTTCTCTGCCTCTGTATCTCTAGGCAACTACTAATGTACTGTGAACTGTCTATTCTGGACATTTCATAAAAATGGGGTCCTATGTATTTCTTCCTTTGTGATTGGGTTTCTTTTGCTTAACATATTTTCAAGGTTCATATTATTGCAGCACCTATCATTTATAAATGCTTAGGAGTACTTGATTTCTTTTTATTGCTGAATAATATTTCATAGTATGGATATCATATTTTACTTATTCGTTATTATTGGGTCTTTGGGTTAGTTCCACTTTTTGGCAACTACAAGTAATGCTGCCCTGAATACTCACATACATTTTATTTGTGCAGATACAGCTTTTCACTTTTCTTGGCTATAAGTGTACTTACACTATAAGGATAATTGCTGGATCATGTGTTAAGTCTATGTTTAACCCTTACAAGAATGGAAGGACCATTTCCTAATGTGACTGCATCATTTTATGTTCCTACTATCTGTGTGTAAATATCCAAATTTCTCTAAATTTTTATAAAAAATCTATTATCTTTTTTTATTTTAGCCTTCCAGGTAGGTATGAAGTGTTGTCTCATTGTAGATTTAATTTGCTTTCACCTGGTGGATAATGTCTTAATTTGTTTGTGCTCCTGTAACAAAATACCAGATACTGGTAATTATAAACAATAGAAATTTACCTCTCAAAGATCTGGAGGCCGGGAAGTACAAGATTAGGACCCAGGTAGATTTGGTATCGAGTGAGGGCTTTCACATTGCTTCCGAGATGTTGAAGATGCCTTATTACTGTGCTTTCACTGAGCAGAAGAAAGGCTCCTTTATCTCTTTTATAAGGGTAGTGGTCTCATTTGTGAGCGCATAGCCATCATAATCTATTCACTTCCTTAGAGTTTCACTTCTTAATATTAAATTAAATTTCAGCATAAATTTTAGAGGAACATAATCATGGCCAATGATGTTGGACACCTTTTTATGTACTTATTAACTATATGTATTCTGTGCAAAAATATATTTTGATAAACCATCTACTGAGTTAAAAAAATGGGTTGACTTTATATTGTTGAGTTTTTAGGTTGGTCTGAATTCACTGTGTCACCCAGCCTGGCTTAGAACCTCCCGGTCCTCTTGCTTCAGCCTCCTGAGTGCTGGGATTATAGCAGCTGTCACAATGCCTGGCTTATTGTTGATTTTTTAGTGGTTCATCTTACATTAGTTTAAGATTTAAGTATGTTTTCAGATATATGATTTGCAAATAGTACTTGTTTTTATTTTTCACTTTCTCCATGGTGTCCTTTAAATCACAAGGTTTTTTAATGGTAATGAAGTCCAATTTATCCACTTAGTTGCTTGTACTTTTGTGAAACTGGAGGTTTATAGAATCCTAACCCATGTATTTCATTCACAATGGAAATGGTAGGCTTTCTTATACTTACTAACATAATCGCATGAGGGTGGTTTCCTGGCCTGATCTGTTAAGAATTTATGAGCCACTTCCACGCTTAGAGGGGAGTATTTGTCAAAGAAAGAAGTACTGGTAGTGCTGTACATCCTTTAACTCATATTCCTTTCAGTAATGATTTATAAAAAATAGTATCAGTTATAATTATTAACAATTACAATATTTTCTTGAGTCTGTAAGAAGAAAAATGATAGCACATAGTTTAAACAGAGTTTTATGAGAAGAATGGAAAACCAGATGGTCTTTCTTTCTCGTTTTTTAAGTCTTTATTAATCTTATCCTCTTAATTGCATTCACAGATTGACACAGAACGTACATAGTCTCTTCCATCTCTCTAGTTGCCTGCATCTCTCACACTTCTGGCCCTCTGTCTTTCATAGTCCTCGAATCCTGGTTGGCAAATACCGGTTCTGGTGTGAAGATCTTTAAGTAACATAGTCAAACTCTATTCTCTAATTCTTTTTTTTTTTTTTTTTTTGAGGCACCGGGGATTGAACTCACGACCTTGTGCTTGCCGGGCAGGCACTTAGACTGCTGAGCTAGATCCCCAGCCTGTTTTTGAGACAGGGTCTCACTATGCCGTTCAGGCTGGCCTTGAGCTCACTTTGTAGCCCAGGCTGGTCTCGAACTCACAACGATCCACCTGTCTCAGCCTCCCGAGTGCTGGGATTACAGGCGTGAGCCACCACGCCCGGTTTATTCTCTAATTCTTGCCAGAACATTCCACTCTGGCTAGGATCTGACAAAGACAAGGTGAAGATGAGTGGTGAACAAAATGTGCCAGGACAGTTGTCACAAATACATGGAACAGAAGTAGAGAAGAGTTGGTTACCAAACAATAGTTTCATCCCACCACAGGCCCCAGTTTATGTAAACTATGATTTCGGCGTTTCTTAAAGCCGTTCTTACCTTGAAGCAGAGTCAATAGCATTGGTTGTGGCCAAATTTTGAATGAAAGCTTTCTCTCTCTCCAGGTAGGTGAAACTTAAATATCTGGTCATTTTTACCTGGAATTGTAAAATGACCAATAGAAGTGAAATTACTTCCAGATAAATTTCATTTTCAAAGCCTTCATTTTCTCCAACTCATAATCAATAACTACTAGTATTTTCAAGAACTAAAACTACTTACCTACCCTATTAGTTGAAGCCATTTGTGTGAAAATTGAACCCATCTGTCTCTAAAATGTTTTATAAGACTGAGAGTGAGGCATGGTCTGTACAAGTACCCAAAGTAAACATTTTGGTAATTCCTAACTTAGCATGAAGCTTGGTAATGAATATTACATTTAAACTTTACCTGCACTTAGAATGATCTAGACTTTAATTCATTGTTCATTAATAAAGCATTTATTTTTTAACAATGGAATACAGCGCTTTAAGCAAAACATCACAAGGAAAGTAAAAAGTCTATTTCTCTGGTATTTGCTTTTTTCTTTAACACACATTTTGATATGACACACAAGTTTGACCACAGATTTTTCCTTTGAACAAAACATTTTGAGATTGTGATGATACTACTTTAATAGCTCTTGTAAAGCAAGACTTTTTTTTTATTATTGTTTTCTCCCCTTTTCACTCTAGGTAATAAGATGAAACATAGTTGGATATTTCATTTTTAAATTGGCTTGGTAGACACAAACTAAAAAACAGATACATAGATATTCGATTGCTTTTTTTTTATAATGTACAGTTTTACCTACAGGCGAAACTGTACTAGAAAATTAAAGAAGGAAAAGGGGCATTTATTTAGCCACTTTTATTATCAGCCTAATAGACAGCTTTTTTTCGCCCTCTAGTAATGTACTTTTCAGTATTATATCTGATCTTTCCAGGATTTCATTTGACATATGGAATTGAAAATTAGCTAATAACAAGCACGGTGCCTGGGAAGATTGTTTCTTTTCATATTTTGCTATTTCATGAGCACACTGAGAATATGGTTGTGATCAAGAGCCAGAGTTATATTCCCTATATTTGTATAGGAATCTGAGCCTACCAGCTTCTAAATAGCCCAACTGGCAAATTTGTATGCATGTAGAGGTAAATGAGGTTTCACAAGAAATGTACTTGCTATATATACTTTTTAAAAAGCACGATAAAACACTATTAGAATTTGTCATCCTGAATTGTATTTTCCTAGTTATAGGTGAAATTTCAATTTTCATAAAAATTAAAAGATAAATTTTTTTAACTTGTAGTTGATCAAGAATATGATGTTTTGTTGTTATTGGTTAGAAAATATTGGGGAGGACAGTAAGTCTATATTTTTGATGTCAAGTTTTTCATAATTATAGGTAAGCCACATGTTATGGTTTGTGTCTAGATGTCTCCCCAAAGCTTCCTGCAGGTTTCTCAGAGGTGACTGAATCTAGAGTGTGTCATGCTGGGATTAAGGATGTGTGATTGCTAAATCACAAACTGTGAGCTAAATAAACCTTTCTTCCTTTAACTTTGGGTATTGGGTATTTCATCTCTGCTATTTGAAAAATAACTAAGACACCACAAAAATTTATTTTATTGAAAAATTCTGACTGATTTAGTTTGGTTTCATGATTGGTATAGAAATTTACATTAAACTTTTATTTAGTAAATCCTACTTGGTATAAAGAAAATAAACAGACTTAAGTTTCAGACTTTTGAGTATCTGGCATTAATCATTAAATCAGGAACATTTTCTGGGCCTGAGACTTCAATTCTATAAATTGAAGAGTGAGCGATAAAGAGGTAAGATTAAATGATTTATCAATTTCCTCTACCCAGAAATTTATGCATTAATACAATATTTTTCTTCTAAAATTATTTGCTCATGTTATTTTATCTCTTTCATCTATTGTCAGTTAAAAGGTGTTGAACTATACTGAGAGTTTTAAATTTTTTTCAGTTTATTTTCATAAAAAATTAATATAAAAGAAATATGTAAATTTATACATATATATAAAACATACAACGATACAAATCATGTAAAATAACTATTATAATTCTAAATTAGCATTGTATTCCCTGCCCCTTTAAATTTCTTACTCTTAATATATCTTGGGGATTTCTTTATCTGCCAGGACCATTTGACTATGGATAAAACTATAAAATTGACAAATGCTGAGTAGAGAATGGAGAAGCGAACAGAGACATTCAAGTGAGTCAGTTTATCAAAAAAAAAAATGTATCTGCTTGTCCTGCACATTAGCCCTTGGTATTTTGCAAAACTGCATTCAGAATGAGGTGTGATGCCCTTGATGCACTGCCAGGCACCCTCCACCCACGTCCCCCAAATAACAGTGGGGACAAGGCCCCCACCAAGCAAAGGGGCATGTTCCGGGATGAAGAGACTTAGATTATTTACTCAAATGACATTTTCAGTATCGAAACCCTGACAGCTGGGTTATGGAGCATCCCCTTTGGACTCATAACCTTTCCTCTCCGTGGCTCTTCATCACTCTCCCCCGGCTATCTCTCCCTAGCACAGATGGTAGTTCTGAAGATGTGCATGTAAGCAAAGAAACCTGGTGTATAAAAATAAGCAAGACTGTTTCCCCCAGGATTCCTCTCACTCATGCTGCCATTGCCACTGTCCTGTCCTGTTCTTAAAAGGCAAAGAACAGTCAAGGGAACTGTGACTGCAGAAAGTCACTGGATAAATAATATTGTGAATATAAACATTTTTATTTGCCAGAGGTAAAGAATATTCTTCATTACTTTAAATACAAGTTTAACTTTTAAATTTTAAATTATAATTTTTTATCTTTGACTTAAACACAGCTATACACACACTCATGTATTTTTTAGGCTGAAAGTTCATTTTAAAATCTATTGATACATTATTTTTCTCAAAGAAAGTATGATACCCAATATATTTTTTTCTGATTTTGTTTACTCATTTATAACCTTAGCTTTTCTTATAAGTCATCAATTATAAGTACTCATTAGAGAATATGAAGCATCTTCTAATTGTCCTTCTAACATATAGTTTCCATATAACTTCATAAAGGTTATAGATTCAGTGATCATTAAGAGGGAAATTAACAAAACAAAACAAATTCTTTTCTTTTCTTTTCTTTTCTTTTCTTTTCTTTTTTTTTTTTTTTCCTTTTTTTTGGTACCGGGGATTGAACTCAAGACCTCGCACTTGCCAGTCAGGCACTTGTGCTGCTGAGCTAACAAAACAAATTGTTGTGGAACTCTTAGGAGTTAGCTCTGTTTCTGACACACATTTATTTTTGGAAGAAGAAATAGGAAAATTTGGTGTTAGTGCAAGGAGCTGGTGCTCTTGGGAGGATAGATTCAAAAGATAATTGCTGTTTCCAAAATTTCAGGCCTCCTGAATTTTAAGGAGAATTTGACAATAAGGTGAGAGCAGAGACCAAAAGTATCTAATTTGAAACTAAAAAACCTAATTTGGGACTCATTACTGTAAATGATTACTTATAAAATGTTACCAATTTACCCTTTTATGGTTGAATAGATTTTCAAAGATAATTTTTTTAAAAATTGCAACCCTCTACATTACTGGGGAGACTGTTTCCTACAAATAAAATTTTTAATTTTAAGATTAAAGTTAATATCCTGTTGTGTCATTATTTACAAAATGTGAAATGTTGAGCATGTCATTTACCTCTCTGAGTCTTATTTTCTAAACCTATAAAACTTATTTTCTAAATCTATAATAATAAATTGTGCTACTTCACAGAGATGATGTGTGATAATGTATGTAAAATTCCTTTGTGAGCTATAAAATTCAATAGACATGCATGATGTTATTAGTGTTGATTGGTTAGAACATCTTTATGTCTTCAGGATATAATGTTTTAAGTCTCTCAAAGGACATAAAACAAGATTTCATTTAATCACAACATCAGTGCTATTCATAATGACAATTTTTTCCACAGTGCTTGTGTTGGAGCACTGAATACAAAGCTATCGGGAACTTCACAGGGCCCTAGGGCTTTAGCATTAGTAAGAGATCATTTGACTCAAGAATCTCTCTGCCTCATTAGACTTACATTAAATCAGAGGATTGTAAGAGAATCTACTATCTGATCAAGAAAGCCAAATTTCAGCATCTTGCCACCTCTGAAACATTCCCACAGTTGAGACTATTTACCTAGTTCTCCTAAGGTCATCATTTGTCACTTGTAAGCATCTTTTTAAGGCAAGTAGCAAAATTTCTTGCTGAGTACTAGTACAAAATGTATTCTTTCAAGAAAGACAAATATTTAGAGGTGCTATATTTTCTAGTATATAATCTAAGTTATATTAACATACAAAGGCTTTTTAAAAATACTGTACTTGGTGATCTTACCTTTGATGGTTTCACCACATAATTTAGAAAGTACAAACTTAATGCATATATGTATATGTGCTGCCAAAGTGAGCACACTTACTTCATATTTGAAACCACTGTGAAGAAGGAATATGAAAAGGGAAAAAAGAAGGAAATAACAAAATAAGGAAGAAGGGAAAGAAGAAAATTACTAATTTCAGTGAAAAATCTTCTAGTGCCAGGGTTTTATATATAATGAACAAATTAGCCCTCTAGAAAACCACATGAGATAGCTTTTTGTTTGCATTTTACATATAAATAAGGTTTAGAAAAATTAAGTTGACAAGTTCTTGTAGCTAGTAAGACAGAGACAGTAATCAGATGAATGTTCTTTAAAGCATGATGCTTTTGTCATATACCATGTGACCAACACCTGTAGTGGTGTGACATAACTGTACCTAGAGGTTTCTATGAGTGATACATGGTTTTAAGTGGGTTATGTATATTAACTCATTTGATTCTATCAACAATCCTATGCATGATATACAATTACCAATCATGTTTATAGACCAGAGGACAAAGTAGATATAAGTTAACTTGCACAAGATTCTTTAGCTAGAAAATATTGGGTCTGGGATTCAAATCCTAGCAGACTTGGACTAGAGTCCACATTTTAGTTAGCATATTTTTCCCTGTATAAACACAATTTAAATCACTGAGGTGAACTTTATGAAATGTTTTCTCATCTCCATTTTACATGTGAAGATACTGAAGGTCCACTGATCTTGAGCTAGCATAGAGCTGAGTGTTACTGTCTCTCATTTGTAGGTATTTTCCCATACCTTCGAGAAGGTGAATGACAGTTATGGGGTAGACTTTGGTTTTGTTTTCCTGGACCAATTCAAAAAGGAAGGAAAACCTGGGCTTTTTCGTGCTTTACACATATAAGACTTTTTATTAAATAGCAGAAAATTTGCTGCTTCTGAGTGCAGGACCAAAAAGCATATAGAATTGGGTTTTCAATCTTGCCTTCCACCTGTGGGTTTTTTACAAATCTTTGAACAGCTGCACTTTCTAAGCTTTCATTTTTTTATATGAAATATAATAAAATGAAAAATAAAATACAGTAAAGTGAAAAAAATCACTATAGTATCTATGTCATTAGGGCTTTGATTAGATTTAAATAAGTTAGGACTTCTAAAGTACTTTGTACAGTAAAACTGTGCATTGCAATCATTCAACAATTTTCATTAAAAGATATTTAAAAACCTCAAAGCTAGCCATATCTTTGTATCAGTATGATGGCTTTAGTTTAACCATCCACTCCGTCACATAGTCACTCATTTATCCTACATTTATCACACATTACAGTGTTACAGAACTTAATTATTCAAAGGTGATGAGAATACAAGATCTGAACCATAGCAATTCCTTGTCCTCTAACAGGAGCATTCTGTATAATACGTATTTCAGAACTTAAATTCTTCCAGATTGCTTTCCGGCCACATAAATTTGGTAATTTTTCTACAGAGTATTTGCTTGTTAAAAATCCAAAGCATGCATTATTAAAGACTCAGAGAAGAATTGCTTTAGAGTTACCAACTTTGAGTCGATATTTTTCCAGCTCAAATACTCAGGGAAGTTTTCTTGATTTATTAAATAACACATTATAGAATTAATAGTAGTCAAAATAATTTGGCAAATGTAATTATTTCCCATGAAATTTTTCTGTTTATTTCTGTTCCTTTCTTAACATACACTCTTAAAGGATTTCTTCTGTTCATTGGGGAAAATAAAATCATCATCCTGTACATGTAGTGCAACTGCCAGGCATTTGATAAATAAAAATTAAACTACTTCAACCATTGGAAGAACAATTGGCTCCTTTATTTCAAAAATATCTATCAACCTGTAAGTATACTTAAGGTAAATGATATCACTTTATCCATTAATGGAGTATGAAGAAAGGAAAATGGCAGAGAAAATAAGGACACTAGAAAGAAAAAAAATGGACCACTATATTTGGCTTTTGAAAATTATTACTATTATTCATTAGATTAATTCATTGTAAATAAGAAAACTTTTTTTTTCTTAAACAGGATATTTGTTATAGGGATTTTGAATCATCACACAAAATTGTAGGGATTTAATAACTAAGGAATCAGAAAGGAAAGCAACAAAGTTCACCTTCTGGGGACCTTCATAACAAGAGTTTACTGACATTCTCTCTGGATAGTTACCATTAAAAGGATTAATTTCCTGACTGTCAGTTTCTGTTTCTTTTTGGTCTAAACACAATAGTCCCTTAATAAGAAGCTGCCTGGTCCAACTAGGTGAAACATCTTCCCTTGAATCAACCAGTTCTATTCACTGGAGGATGTCTTATTATGGATGTGGCCACTAAATATCAATCTACTGTACCACCAAACTAATTTAATGGCATCATCTTTGAAATATATCAACACCATAGGTATGGGTATCATGAATGGATTTTTCTCAATGCCCAGCTATAAAGACAATATAAAAGTTTCATTTTTATATGCAGAGACAGGAATGCATATCCCTTGTCTTGTCCTAGAATTATGCTAATTCTTTTATTCTTAGTCCAAAGAGAAGCTGATTAGTTTTTAGACAAACCATCTGATATTGCCAAAGTGAGAGTGTGGATGAAAGAAACTCAAATACTTGATAAATAAGGGAAAGGTAGATATCAATTTCAGCTGCAAAGTGGTTAATAATTGCAGATTTTTGTTTTGAGAATTCTTATGGATTGTGAATGACCACTTAAAGTCTCTATGATGAACTGGATATAAGCAGATCTTATTGATGTTTGAGTGAGATTTTTCAAGCATTTTGTATGTCTTGTTTCACCTCTTTTTGATCTATATTTTTATTCTGGGAGCTGCAGGAACCCACTGCATGAAGGTTGGATCTTTAATATTTCATCTGCACCATGGATTTGCTGCTTTCTGCCTCAAGACTTTTCTGCAAGTATAGAAGACATTGGAAGTATACAAG
>RJWT010004908.1:0-32128 GCA_004365215.1 Cuniculus paca
CATTCTATTAATTTTTTCAATTCATGAGCATATGATACTTTTCCATTCATTTGTATCTTCTTCAATTTTTTTTCATCAACATCTTGTACTTTTCATTGCATAGATGTTTTACTTTCTTGGTTAAACTTATCTCTAGGTATTTTTGTTCTCTTGATTTATTTTTCACATAATTCACTATTGACATACAAAAATGCTATGATTTTATATGTTAATTTTGTACTGTGCAACTTTACTGAATTTGTTTGTTCTAATAGTTTTTGTGGGGTCTTTAGGGTATTTTATGTATAATATCATGTAGTCTATAAAGAGACACATTTCAACATTTTCCTTTCCACTTTGGATAGTTTTTTTTTGTTTTGTTTTGTTTTTCCATTGTTTATTTTATCAATCTAGGATTGTAGTGCTATGTTGAATGAAGGTGGTCAAAGTCAGTATCCTTGTCTTTTTGCAAATCTTATAAAGAAAACTTTCATTTCTTTCTCTATATAGTGTGCTGTTAGTTGTGGGTTTGTCATTACTGCCTCTAGTGTTCAGGTACATTCATTCTGTATATACCCAATTTCTTCAGAGACTTTACCATCAAGAGATGTTGAATTTTGTCAAATGCCTTTTGTGTACTTACTGAAATGATCACAAGGTTTTTGCCCTGAATTCTGGTAATATGATGTGCTGTGTTTATGTTCTATTTGATTCAGTATGTTAGTATTTTGTTGAGAATTTCAACGTCTGTGTATATTGGGAATATGGGCTGTTGTGTTTTTTTTTTTTTGTAACCTTGTGTGGTTTTAGTGTCAAGGTAATGCTTGCCTCCTAGAATGAGTTTGAAAGAGGATTTTTAAATTCAGTTTATTTTTGTGTTTCTAGTTCCTTGTAGTAAAATTTTGGTTTTCTACTTGAGACTTTTTCTCTTTTTTGATATAGGCATATATGACTATAAACTTCCCTTAGGTCTGCTTTCACTGTGTCTCAAAATTTTAGTATGTTGTATTTCAATTCTAATTCTCAGGAAATTTTCTAATTTTTCTTTTTAATTTCTTTATGGCCTCATTAGCTATTCAAGAGTATGTCACTTAATTTCCTTATATTAATAAATTTCTGAGGTTCTTCCTCTATTACTGGTTTCTAGTTTTATAGTGTGATCTGTGAAGATGCTAGATATGATTTTAATCTTCCTCAATTGGGTAAGACTTGTGGCCTAACATAGGATATATCTTAGAGAATGCCATGTGACTTGAGAAGAATGTGTATTCTTGCAGCTGTTAGATGGAATGTCTCTAAATATCTGTTGGGTCCATTTGGTCTAAAATTTAAATCCCGTGGTTCTTTGTTAACTTTCTGCCTAAGTGATCTGTTCACTGCTAAAAGTGGGGTCTTGAAGTGCTCTGCTGTTATTGTATTACATTCTCTCTTTCCGCTTTGGTCTATTAATATTCGCTTTATATATTTAGGTTCTCTGAGGTTGGGTGCATACACATTTGAAATCAACCTATTCTCTTGCTGGCTTTAGCTTTTTGTCATTGTACAGTGACATTCTGCATCTCATTCTACAGTTTTGACTGAACCTCCCTTCGATCTGATGTTCGTTGCGCTGCTCTCAGCGGGTGCTCATTTGCGTGACTTGCCTTTTTCTATCCCTTCACTTTCACTCTATGTGTGTTTTAAAAATGATTCTATGCAGCTTTTCCCTTTAACACTTAACCCCTTTTTTGGTAGCATGAGGTTCCATCTCTCTCCTGGGAGGTTATGGACTCCACAGAGCAAGAATCAAGTCTTCAAGTAAGTGTATTTAATTTTCCATAAAATGCTTGGTGGAGGATATAGGATTTGTTTACTCCATGAAGGCTTTTGGACTGAAATATGCCATCTGCAAGATAACAAATCATATTAAACATCACAAATTAAATGAAGTGAAACCAACCTCTTTACTTCCCCAGAGGAAGAGTTTATTTTTTGTACAAATGAATAGTTACTTCCCTCTACTTCACAGATGAACCATCTAACTTTATTGAGTTTCTAGACTCTTTTACAGTCACTGAAGGAAGAGAAACATTTGCCATCTTTATTTATTTATTTTATAAAAGCCACTCAGATTTTTTTTTTACCTGAAATCACTCCACACAGTTTGAAGTATCTAAAGCACAGGCATGTTAGCACTTTGAAATGACCCCAATTAACAAACTTGACAATTGCTTCAACAAATGTGGCCAAAAGTGGCAAAGGTCCATTTATAAGTGGTACTTCTGAGAAGTGTGAACTTATAGTGGAAAGCATACTCACATAATCACTTATGAACAAATCATCTTGAAAATTAGTCCTACACAAACAAGTTAGGTATGAAGCACTGTGGTTTCTGTAGAGCCCACACACATGAACTCTAGAGTGTAATGTGATTCTGCTCCATGCCTACAGCTCTAGTTGATGAGTAGGTGCAATTCATGGAGACCAATGAACGTGAAATCCAGTGGTTCAGGAGCTTCTGCCCCAGGTGAAGTTCAGGTACGATTTCTACACATTTGACAACAGGGAGAATGAGCTATGAGGTTGTTTCTTTGTCTGAGTTCCAAGGCATTGCAAAATTAAGTGACATAATGAAGATCAAGAGTCAAATCTGATACTGGATACTTGGCTCACTTATCCATTTGTCATATTTCTCAAGTGAGTTGGAAGGAAGTTAATAGGCCATTTTGGGATTAATTTCAGATTAGCAGAAGCAGAAAGGCAAAAGGGGTTCTTTTTCTCTAAGAACCTCATCCTGGTTACAAATATGTGTTGACCATAGGTCAGGGCCTACCTAGTCTTTAACACTTGTGTAGGAGAAATAGGTCCTATAAGCAAGTAAAGTGTTAACTTGACTTATTAATGCAGAGAATATTCACAATTTTCCACCTTGGAAGAGACAGATTCTGTCATCCCTTTAATAGAACTCTGTTGGAAATCAAACACAATTTTTATTCTGGAGAATGATTACTGTGTCTTGTTTAATTCTCCCCTAACAAATGTCAGCACTAATGCATTACAGATTATTCAGTCAATTTGATGGTTCCAGGTGAAAGAAAGGAACACAAATCTCTTCTTTTAGTGTAAAAAGGGTCAGCAGGATGACTTCCTCTGCAGGAGCTGAGATGAGGCTTGACATGAATCAATCAAGAAGGCTCAATTTTACAGTTATAGTGCCTAATGCCTAAACATGAGCGTTCGGGTGGAAATTAGCACCCGATTATGAGCATACATGATCTTCCCCTGGAAGACAATAATATTGGCATTAAGCTTCTCAAGAGGAAAGATGCTGCTGGTTTTTAATATGTCTTAAATTATGTCAGGAAAAACACTGGAACATCACACAAAAGCCACAGTCAGTGTCTATTGCTATCTCATAAAGCTGGAGATCTTTACAACAATATTGACACAGGAGCAGGCAAGCAAATGTCAGCCAATATAACATATGAAATACTTAACGTAACCAATTTTCACCTGTCAATCAGCAGGGAATAATGACTGATGCAAGGAATCAATACACCACAATTGAATTCCAGCTCACAAACTTGTTTCGTTCTGTGCTATAAAAGACTGTCAAATGTCACACCCCAAGAGATGCAACAGGATTCCCAAGATTTATTTATTTCAAGCTCTGAAGTCTATTAGCAATAGTGGTCCTTTGCTATTGGAAATAGAGCTTGGATGACATTAAATTTTCAGAAATGACAACTTGCTTTTCTGACAAATTAATGACAGGACTTGCTTAGCCCTATATTTATTTATTTTTGCTAACATGAAGTACAATTATACTCAACAAATTCTGGGGATTTCATAAAGCAAATATTTGACATAATTTGTCAAGTAAACTGCTCATAAAGCCAACTATTCTTAAACAAGTTGTCCTATACATAGTAAGTAAATGGAAATTGCATGAGACAAACCTTAAGCTTATGGTAAATCCAAATCTTAACACTGTGCTGATGTTTGACAGAAAATTAAGCCTTAAAAGTATTTTATCTTTTTCAAACATAATGCTAAACACTATTCTTTCAACAAGATGTGAAACTTTTAGGAAAAAGTAATGAATTGGTACAAATAGGTCGTGCTAGCTCTTTATCTTTTTCCATGACAGCAATTTACAGGTGAAAATTTGACCCTATATTTTTAAAAACCAATTTGGTATTGAGAAAATATTCTTGAAAATGTAACTTTGATGTGTCATAGCAACCAGATATATGTTTTTTTTAATAAATGGGGAGAAAATTAAAACAGAATTACTATCTATAATTCTTCAGGGCCACAGAAATATTTCTTCCTTTCAAATGCATTATTTTTCCATTTTTCTAAGTATTCTCCCTAATCAAAGAGGAAAAACATAAAATAATAGCTTTATAAAACAAAGAAAAATACCTTACACAGCAGTCTGCCCCTTACCATTTTGGCCAAGAGTAATAAATCTAAGCTACACGTTCACACACTTTTCTGAACAAAACAAAGCAACAAGGTAGTTATGAGTCAAGGCCCAGTTGTGTGCGGCTGGATGTGGGAACCTGGTGCCATTGTCAGTGGCTGCAAGGACAGGGAAACATCAGACCACGCTGCTGTGTTTGCGGACGTTCCCAGAGGCACCTGCTGAATGAGCAGCGAGTCCTCGCCTGCGCTCTTCAGATGCTGTGATCCCATGCCAATGTCGGGGGCCAAACAGAAGGGAGACTGCACTCCTCCCCAGCCCAGGATAGATTCAGTGACCTCAACGTAACTCTCACTAGGAGGCTGGTCTGATTTAGTGTGCAATGTTTAAAAGGAAAAGCTTTTCCTTAGATGTATTTGGCGTGAGAATGGATCGCACTGAAAATCGGATGCTTGTTTATGAACAGATCAGCCAAGTGTCTGCACTGTGTATAAATGGGAATAAAACACCGCTAAGGCAGAGTTACTCATGTGGTTGAGTGGATGGATTAAACCTAGAGAGGACATCTTGGCAGTGGTGTGGTCTCCTTCATTTGTTCTTCACCGAAAATGATAACATCGAACTGTGAAAGTTGAGATTGAAAAGCCACGAGTGTGTCGTCTAATTTCAGCTGCAGAAGCCACTCTGCTCTCTCGGTGACTTTATGAGGGAGGAAGATTATAGGTCACAAGAGCTTCTTTATTTCCCACCTGTAGCTTCTAACAACATTTTATTAAGGATTTTCCCATCTTCTCTCTCTGACCTATTGGGGCTGAAATCCTAACAGCTGCTACAAGACCCAGGCCAAAATGGTATTAATATAGATTAGTGACTCTAAAATGGAGTATCATTTTATTGGAGCTCTGTTAATGAATAGGTAGCTGCTAATATTTTTACAGGCTAATAAGATGAACATGATATATCATTATGTAAATACAAAAGGCGCTCTTAATACAGTTAAACACTTAGATCTTCATGTTTGTTTCACAGAAAATCCGCACCAAGCTATTGTTATTTGAAGGTTTAATGCTAATTTGTAAAACAAACATGTTGGAGAGTAGCCCATAAATAACTTCTTGACATGCAGTTCCTGGCCTGTGGAGACAGCTCCTTAATTGCTGGCTTACGGACTCTATTTCCAAAACAAAATCCAAGGAGAGGATTTTAAGTGCACATATAGTATACACACTTATTGAAGGCTATAAATGCTTGTTTTCAAGGATCATTTTGGAGACGAGATGTATGATTTCTCGCCTGGATAGTTTTGAAGAGTAACGGGATGATATTTGTGAGGTACTTGGAACATAAGGGAAGGTGCTAAGTACCCAGCCCTATCACAGCCTTCACTCAGAGACATACTTTAACTGAATAAAGGTAAACACAATGGAATAATGACACCCTGTTCACTCCTCTGGTAGACTAAAAATTAGAGACAACGCATGGGTCATTGGAATGTCTGAGGTTTGTATTTTCCTAGTATTGCTTTATGCCAAAGCCAATGAGGCAGCTTTTTTTTTTAACTTTTTGAGAAACTAAATGTATTTTCCAGACATTATGTCATCAATCCTAAATCAATTTAGCTCCAGATATAGTCAAGTTAGAGTATCCCAAAGATTTTATGTCTGTTGGTTTTCATTCCTAAAATTGTTGACTCCTACTTCTACTTTTATTAGGCAAATTGATTGTAGACTCCGCTTTTTTTTCCTGTTGGTAAAATTTGAAAAAAAAAATTCCCTTTTTTTTCCATGGAGTACCTGATAATACTTGGATAATAATTATATTTATGTGAACAGTTAAACAAGAGTCAATTTGCATTTTCAGTAGTCATAGAGTTGGATCACCTGCAGAGTCAATTCAATCAGTAGTGGGGAGATCAGTGGACATTGCAGACGAAGAGTGGGTGAAAGACTACTTTCCTTCAGTACAATCAACACTTGTTTCCTTAAACCCTAACTAGCTAATGTGTTGTTTGGATCAATAGATATTTCCGTAGTCCACAGTTGTTTCATGAATTTGAATCTATAAGGATACTAGAGAAATAAGTTTCCCTTAGAGAGACTTTTTACTTATTAAAATGAATCAAATTGAAACCCCTCCAAAATTGTGTCAAAATTTCTCTTTTTTTAAATTAAATTTGGGTTTTATGGCAATGGAAAGACTCACTAGGTAAGAATAGTAAGAAAAAGTATCAGTAATGATATATCTCAAAGGCATATGTTACACATAAAAGGACATGAACATTCAAGATTAAGTAGATTTTATCTTAGATACTTTCTCTGGTTTCCCTTTTCATATAATGTAACCCATATAGGAAATTCTGAATATTCTAGTCTCTTCCCTTTTCTTAGAGTTTAACATAATTCAAGCGCAAATGTCAAACTGAATAGATTCAGTGTTATGGGTTGAATTGTGTCTACTGAAAAGATGTTGAAGTCACAAGCAAACAGTTCCTGGAAATGTAAACATATTTGCAGACAGGTTTTATAGATGATTAGGTTAAGGTTGGTCACTAGGATGACTCCTCATCCAATAGGCTGTGTCCTTATCAAAGGAGAACTTTGGACAGAGACAGGGAGAACATCGTGTGGTCACGAAGGTGGAGATCAGAGAGATGTGTGGAGGGTCTCAGAGGCTGTAAACCAGTCAACCACCAGAAGCCAGGAGGGGACTGGAATAGATTTTACCTCACATCCCACAAATAGAACCGGCTCAGACAACACCTTGATCCCAGGCATCTACCCTCCAGAGCTGGGAGACAAAAAATTTCTGTTATCTAAGCCACCCAGGTTGTAGTATTTTATTGTGACAGTCTAAAACAGTTTTGTGTACAGCAAGGTTACACACCCAGAAATCTCAGACCACGGTGTCTGTCAAAGCTTTGCTTTTATGGTCTTTCATTATGATATGAGAACAAAAAATGAAATCATGTGAGGACCTTCAAGCATCAAGTAAATTGTGTGTCTTCCTTGAAAATGTGTCTGGAGCAAATAGAATGGCGCCCGTTGGGCTAGAGTCTGGCTTATAGGATCAGTTCCCAGAGCTTCCAGAACATTCTGAATCCACCATTGGGCAAGATTCCACATCTTTGGGGAGTGTTATATTGGTATTCTCTGGGGAAGACAGAAAAGTTTATTTCTTATGATTTGTTATTATGAAAATACATATTTTTTTCTTAGCTGTTTTATCAGTAAAGTTTAGAAGATAAAAAAAATATTCCCACCAAAATTCAGTGACGAACTCAAATGAGTCATGTAGTTTGTGTGAGAAGGACATAGACCCATCATAGTCCTCTTTTCAAGCAAAGGGAGCCATAGGAGTCAGAATTACTTAAGCCAAGATCGTTTAATGGCCTTGTGCAAATGGTCATGCAGATTCCATTTGACTGCAAAGATCCTTCATGAAATTGACCTATGCCTCACAAAACAATCTTCCTTCTGATACTGAATATATCAATGAAAATTAAGTGGGGACCCCCCCCGGAAATACTGTGAATGCCCTGGAAATCTTTTTGATTAAATTTCTTCAGTCTAACAGGAAAATTGCATACACGGAAATTTATCTAATGTGCTCATTTCCGTTAAACTTGATTATTATTTTGAGATTATTCTCAGTTTAGTTTTCTCAATGAATTTGTACATGATTAGGGGCTCTGAAAATATGAAGCCCTCTGTTAACATACATAGTATTCTAAAGCCTCCCCCCCTTTCGCTGTCATCTTCGCTCTAGCTCTCTCCCCTCCTCTCTCTCCTTTTTTTTTCTGTGTTATTTCCAAGGAGTCTCCTTTCATAGGTGAGAAACCTTGGTATAGAACAATAAACTTGGAAAAACAATGAAGTCAGTGAAAGAATGAAAACAAGCACATCAAGCCTTCTGATTGATAGTCTGATATAACTATGGTCTAAACCAAACTTCCGATCTTGGACTTAGCATACAACACACACACACACACACACACACACAGTTGAAAATGACATTTTCAAAGTCTCTTGCAGGGCCAAAAGTACCATTATGTAGCCTTCTGTCTTTATTAAAAGATAATACTAAAACATTAAGTAAAGGCAAAAGATCAAATAATATAAAAATAAGGCCCTTTTGCAATTGAAATCTTGTCTGCATTTTATAAAACTAAAATGAGTTTGTTTTGCTAAGTCAAGCAGTAAAAAGAAGGAAATAGTTTTCTTTTATAGCCTTGTACCTCTAAAATCACTGTCCAGGAATTTTCCAGTACGAGCATTTTTAGTCTACTGAGACCAAAAATATGCAGATAAAGTTAAGATAAAGTAGCAAAGATTCCACAATGTAACCAAGTTTTACATACACAGGGGGAAAAACAAACCCATAGACTTAATATGAATTTCAAAAAACATGGCCTCATAAAACTGTCATTCAGTCGCCAGTAAGAACTCTACTTTATCTACTGAGTGTTGGACTTAGCAAATCCTCTGGGCAGATATTGGTCTAGGAAAGCAAAATATTTTCCAGTAATCAGCTAGAAAGCTGTGATGACTTACAGTGGGTTGTTTTTCCTATGACAGTATTCATAATATTACACAAAATTTCATATTATTTTAGCATTTTGCAAACTCAAAAAAACCTGAAAAAAACCCTTGAATTTGAGAAGCGTAACAAACTCGGAGTGCTGACGTAACAGTTACTTGTTGAACATCTAGAAGGTGTCTAGAACTTTTACATAGGCCACAAAAATTTGTTTCTTTCTTTACGAAACAAAACAAAAAGCCACCTCACCCCGCAAAAAAAACTCCACCAGAATTGTCACAAAAATTGGCATGCTTCATTTTGAAAGGTTTCACTCCAAAAAGAGCATCTGGCTGTTTGGCAAATCTTCTGGTCAGCTCTTCCACAGATTTTGATTTGGATTCCTCTGCTGCTGATGGTAAGATAACACAGATACACTGTCTGGGCTGGTTTGGCTTTTCGGGAGTAAATTTGGATTAACTTACAGCGTCGCATTTCTTGTTGCCCCAAGAAATCTTTTTTATCATTTATGTTTTTCATGAAATATTGTCAGAACAATTATAGGCTATTTATGATTAAAAGTGGTTGTGATTCATTTACCAAACAAGAGGTACCAAATTTTCATGTCGCCTATCTAATTTGATCATTTTAAATCTTTTACAAGTATTACAGGATTATAAATGCCACTTATTGTTTTTGTATAAATATATATGTGTATGTTTTTATAGGTTTTATACATAATCACACGGTGGTAGTCAGGGTTTGCAAGGGGAGCAATTTAATACAGGATGCATAATTTACAGGATTATTTTATAATAGTCACCCAAAGAGTCAAACACGAAAAGTGCAGGAAATCTGTCCACACACTAGAGACCTCGAAGAATCCAGCAGAGAACCCGGATCCCACAGCAACATCCCACTGATCACCGAGAGCCACGGCAATGTCTCACTCAAGTCCGTTTCATGGATCTGTGCTGGGAAGGCCCAAAGCCTGAAAGTCTGTGCCGGCAGCTGAGGGATCTGCACTGGAGCCAGGAAGCGATGCTCAAAGAAAGGACCGGCGCTCCCTCCAAAGTACGACAGCCATCCGCAGTGACAACGAGGTCCCGAGCTCCTCTGCGGGTGAGAATGGTTGAAAGCAGTGTGACGGGCTCCTCCAGAAGAACCAATGGCAACAGAAGGATCAACAACACCACTTCTTCCTCTCCAGTTCTCCTTTTCCTGTCATTGGCAACAATCCTCGGCTGGGCCATCCACACCCAGTATCACGCTGATTCAGTTCAGCTGGGTGTTACAAGTTGCCCGTCAGTTTCCAATCAGCCGCAGACACTATTAATTTTGCTTTTTTAGCGTATTAGTCAGCTTTCCCATTGCTGAAGCACAGTGCCAGACATCCACAGCTTAAAGGAGATGAGGTTTATTTGGCTTGTGGTACAGTGGATTCAGTTCATGGTTGGCTCTTTCTAGGGCAGGAACACTGTGGTGGAAGGCTGTGGCAGAGTAAAGATACCTGGTTTGTGGCGACCAGGAAGCAGAGCAGGGGAACGGTGCCAGAGAGGGAGCGGGGAGGGACCGGGTACATACCGTGTCCCAGCCCAGAAGTGTGTTTATTAATCCCTTGGTCAACCCCCAATCCAATCAGCTTGACATAATGAAGCTTAATCACCACGTTTAGGGGCTCTGAAAGTATTGTAATGACATTTAAAAACCAAGAAATCTTAGTTTTGGATTAATGCATCAGTACATTTTATTTTTTAAAATGTAGAAGTGTAACAGAACAAGAAAAATGTCATTTTCCTGAGTTTTTATCTTACCTAGTAAAGATACTATTTTTAAAAATCTACTTCAGAGGACCATTATTTTATAACTGAAAGTAGTATCGCAGAAAATAGTGAGGAGGGTCAGGTTCTTGGATGAAAAGGGGTACATTCCTAAAACAGGACAGTTGACAACTTCGCCTTCACACATGTAAGAAATTCTGCTCCCTTTCATGAGTTCGTCCTGAGCGTGTGCATACTGGAGCAAAACCCGCTCTTGGCCTGAGACCTGGCACAAGCAACCCCAACGTTACATTTCCGTAAGCGGAGATGGGAAACTAAACACAAAGCTTGCTTTTCAAAAAACACCTGTTCTAAATTAAGGATGCCTGTGGAAAGTTTTTTCTATCTGGCTACCTAGTCACAGTGATAAATAGTTGAGTATGTTTTAAGACACAAACTACTCGTACCTTGTTTTTTTTCAGGACCTGTAATTTATATGACTGTTCAAGTAAAGTGCCTCCATTTACATCCGAATAGACCTGTGGGTGTCAGGCTGGCTGTCACCCTACAAAAGAGCAAACAACAGCAGACTGGAGGTATCATGGTCAGCCTTACTGTCTCTCAATTTTGCTTTTAGATAGTACTTTAGTTTTGGGAGACCAAAGAACAAATTGTTGATTAGTGACAGAGTTTAGTGGTGTTGCAAAATTTCTACAATTATTTTGGATTTTTCTGCACAGGTAGATGATACTGACTTCACTCGTGTTTTTTGACTAGAAATGTAACAGATAATTTCTCTGATATACATAGTCAAGAAAAAACCAACAGAGTACTTTTTGGATAGTTTCAGTTTCTTTCTCCTATCAAGAGATATTAAAAGTGTAAAAAGTGTATTTAAAACTTTTCTCTTTTTATTCTTCCTTTCTTACGCCTCCAAAATAAAATAAGAAAAATCTGCAAGATCTGTTTTTAGATATATATATTATTTTAACATACAGTGCAATAAAGAATTATTTAGTGTTTAAAGTGATTAAATATAAGAAAAGTTGATTGAATAACTTATCAGATTAACACTTTTCTTTTTAAACTCCAAGATAAACTCTTTTAAGAGGATGAAAACTGTGTGACATTTTCCTCTGTCAAATCTTAAATGAAGTATGTAAATAACACAATATTAATTATAATCCTTGAAAAACATGACTTTCAGCATTGTGTCTAATGGCAAGATCCCTATGAATTTGTGCTATTAAAATTTTCCTTCTTTATCTTAAGCAGAATGCTGACAAAACTTTCAGAAATGCAGAGCCACGGGATAGTTTCCACTCCTATCAAATCATTTTGCTTTTATGAGTTTCACTCAAGACTTTAACATTTGTATGCAATGTGGCATTAAATACCAGACACATTTATTCAGCGGAAAAACTTTCTTTTCTAATATTTAGCTCATAAAGCTATGTGAAGAGATGACAGGATCTTGACAAATTGATTAGAACTAAAATATTTTAAATTGAAATTTAAAATATTCTGTCTCACCTAGCTGTGTTCTTAGGACAAAGCTGTTTCATATCCAAATAATACAGGCTCCATGAATTCAGTACAGAGCTGTATTGTTGATAGCAGGATAATACAAGATGAAGCTTCTAGAATTATTTTATCCCATATTTTATAATAAAGGTTCCCCCCCCCAAAGGATAAGTTACTGTATCTGTAAGAGAAATAAATAGCAGTGATACTTAGTTTCTTCAAGAGTCTTTCCATTTAGGTAGAAAAAAGCACTTTATAAACTCTGAAGCTCATTAACCTTCACAGAATACTGGTGAGTTCGGTGGCAAATGTTACTCTCCTCAGTTCATAGATGAATGAACTGCAGCACCAAGAGGTTAACTGATTTTTCCAATTCACAAAGCAAGTCACGGCATAAAGGGAGGTCACACAGAATCCTTGACTCCCGGCTCACCTGGGGCTCTACTCTCTGGACAAAATAATTTATCGAAGGAACACCTATTGATTATAATTCGCTGGGTAACGTAGTTCACTAGTTAGCCCATAATATGCTCATGAAGCAATTATAATATCAAGTCTCTAAAATGACAAATAATTCCCTGTGTTACCCAAATAGAATGACAGTTTGGGTCACTGTTGTTAAATAATTAAAGGAAAAATTCCAGTTTCCTTTTTTTGGTACTAATGAAGCTACAGAAATATGTGGCCAGTTTGAAAGAATTAACCCTTTATGTTCAGCAATGAGTAAGATGAGCATCCCTTCAACGTGCTTTCCAGGAGGGAGCTTTTAAGTATCCTGGAAGAGGAGAAAATAACATTCATTTTTATTCAGCCTCTCCAAGCACAAAATCATCTGGTTTTTATTTAATAAGGAATATAAAAAAGATAGAAGTTTAATGCTACCACAAAACATATTTTCTATGATATTGTTAATGTTAGGTTATGACTGCACAGGGAATCTTTTTGTTGTTTTCATCTTTTATTATCAATATTTTGAATTCTATATAACATTAACATAAACAGCTACCACAATACCTACTATATAGAAAATAATTGTTCAGCAATAGAAGATAAAAGCAAAAACACATGTATATTTAAGAGCATGCGTAAATTCGTCATATATTTGTCACTGACCTGGTGGTATTTTATACCAAATGCTCATCAAATGAATAGAGCTGAAAAATGTTAAAGAATGATCTCACATAGCTGCTTTATATTTTAATGCAAAACAAAAAAGTGAAATAATTTTCTCAGTAGTAAAGTAAGTCATTGTGGCTTTAGAGACTCCTATAATGATGGTTCTGGGGACTTGGGGATTCTGTTTATGTAGTTTCAGATGACAATAAACTATTTGAACAAATTCTAGGAGCCACACCTACTGTGATTAAAGTGAAAATCTCCAGTTTAGTTATAGCGAGAAGAATTTCAGTAAGGTAGGAAGAAAGGGAGCCAAGCAAGAGAAATAAAGGAGGAAATAAAGGAGGAAATATAGAAGAAGGCGGGGAGAGCAGTGACTGGCTGTAAAGCGAAAGAGTTCGCTAGACGCAGGGCTTTCAAGCAAATCCCGCATCTTTCTCCTGACTTCTCTTCCATTGCTTCGGTGTGGTTGTCATCATTTCTTCTTTGAACTATTTCAGTGGTCTCTGTGTGACTTTTCCATTTCTGCTTGCTCCCGCTTTAGTCTGTCCACATGCCATTACTACAGTTGTCTTTCCGTATAAAATTCCCATCATATTAACTCCCCACTCACAAACTTTCAATGATTCTTTTCTTCCATTGAATTAGGAAATCAACCCTCACTTTGGAATCCAAAGTTCTTTGTGATATGATGGCTACCTACTGTTTCAGCTGCATTTCTAACTCCTCTATGTTTTTTACACTGTATGTTGTTTCTAAACTTGCTCACATATTCTTTTTTAATATGCTTGTGTTCTCAACCCAGCCAGGTACTCACGCTATATCTGAATGACTTTATTCATCGTTAAGTGCTTGGGGTAACATGTTTTCTCCACCATCTTGCCTGCCTTTATTTCCTTAGTTTTTAAAATGAGTTTAGATTCTAAGTCCCTGGACGTACTGGCGAGACATCTCATTAGTAAATATAGAACAAGACACTATTTCCCTGCTAATTTTGGCTCTGTGTCCTCAGTTAGGTGTACACTTGACAAACCAGTACTTAAAGAGTCTTTCCTAGACTTTCTTTGCTTCCAAAAGTTGATTGAAGAGCCTCCAAGCAGAGTAGGAGAAGTCGAATCTTGTGCTTGGTCTAAGGATGATCCCGAGTGTCGCTGGACTAGATATTCGGAAATTATACACAAACACTGGTTGGAATATTTGGATCAAAGACCACAGATACTTCAAGGACTCGCTCTTTGAGCTTGCTTTGTTGGCTGCTTTCCAAGTCCAGAATATCGATATTTAACAACAGTAACAAGAATATGGAGATGTCTTGAGAGACAGACCTTGACATTTGATCAAGTCTGTTACCTGGTGATCTGCTTGAGACACACACTCTTCCTCTTATATGTGCTTCTAGTAAAAGTGATCAGTCTATTCTTAGGGAAAATATATTGCAAAATTTACCTTTGTCATCAGAATGCCTAAAAAGAAAAGGTTGATCTGGTTGGTTTAGAGAGGCAAGCACATGTTAACTATTTCAAAAGATACCAGCTTGTTCACAGCTGGGAAGGAATTAGAACAGTTAAGCTGTGATTTTGAATGTAAACCAAGAGTCAGAACTGGATATGAATATACCTTTATGATTTTGATCATTTGAAATTTTTCATGCTGTCTTTTCAACCTGGGAAGTCTTTCTAACCCTTGGAATACTCTCAGCATCCTGCATATCAAGTAAACTTTTTCTCAAGTGCCTTATTCATGTCATAGTATCTTGATTCCTCCAGTCACTGATAGCTCTGTGCATGGTCACTGAGGGCATTTGTCTTATTTTGCTTCGCATAACTATTTATATATTTGTCTCCATTCTCTTCACTCTATTGTTCTCACAGACACTGGGCTAAAACATCTCTTCTTGAAGGGACTGTATTATTTATCATTGTGCCAGGAGAATTCTTCACATAGTTGTTGCTTACAGTGCAAATACATTCCTTTTTGTCTGTGCAGAGCCTGATAACTCTCTTCAAGAAATATGATTTCAGTCCTTTTGGGGGAACCACTTCTCCCTTTTTCTCAGCTTATGGGGTGATTAGACCATGAGGAATACAGGGAGGACTGAACTGAACAAGTCGGAGGCAGTGCAGAAGCTCGGGTTCTAGACTGGAAGTCGGCAACTTCATTATGTGGTAGCAAAACATTAGCTAAATGGAAATCTCTTCATCATTGAATGCAGATAATATGACAATCAGGTTTAAAGTCTTACAAACTTAGTAGAAAAATCCTGAGTCTCCCTTCTTTTTGTGAATTAACAAATCTGTCCAATAATACTGATGTGTAGATGATCATAAAAATTGAAATAGATATTCTAGAAATAGTTCCAGATAAGGCAGAAGGATGGGGGCAGAAGCGATGGGAGTGATTGTACTGGGACCTAGCGAAAGCCCACTGTTATTTATTTATTATTTCCAGTTATTTATTTTACTTTTCTATCAAAAGGAACAACTGCCACAAGAGAACAATTGATGGACCCATAAACTGAAAAACACCCTGGAATAAAGGGCTGGGTGGACCACTACCACAACCCAGGCTGTGGCTACACTGACCTGAGACTATTGCAAAGCGGAACACACTTAGGTTTTAGGCACTCGGGCACTGACACTGCTGGGATCTAGAATAAAGAATCATGATTCTGCAAGATTTTTGTCTTTGGTCACTAAGCTCATGAAGGTGAGTGAATGTAAACAGAGAGAAAGCCCGCCAGCATTTAGAAAATTGCATTAAGAACCCTCACTTGGATTTCCTTCTCAAAATGATCTGTTCTTAGTTGCTTTCTCATGGCAGAGACACAATAACCAACACCTGCAGCTATGAGGTGGAAAAGTTTACCTTGACTCACGATTTCCAGAGGTTCTAGTCTATACTTGGCTGGTTTTGAATTAGGGCAGCATGGCAGAAGGGCCTCTCTATGAAAGCTACTCATAACAAATTGTGCTTGAAATAGTACCAACGTCTGAAAGTATATCCAAGAATAAGGAAATGGATAAAGTTGAAGAACTGAACAGATTATTCGAGTTCATGAAGTAGCCATACGTGAATATAACTCCACCCATCAATTTTTATGTTGTATGTTTATAAGAAAAGATTTCTACTGTTTTGGAGAGTCTTAGCCCAATCTTTGTGGACTATATGTCCTCCTGAGAGTTAAAATCCTCAAAGAGAAATAGTGAATATTAGTTTGTTACATTTTTTTAACCGACTTTTGGAGAAGAAAGATGATCAAAGCAACAAAAACATAAGGAAAAGAAGGGCTGACTGCAAAGCCAAAGATAATTTTCTATAGTTACAGTTGAATTTGCAGTTTGTCAATAGCAATACCAAACAAGAGAATCAACTAAGGCAAGAGAAAAGCCTGAAGGTACATTTAGTCATTAAAAAGCTAAAACTAAATCAAGGAGCAAAATGAGGTAAATGTATAGTAGACATCATGAAAACATACATTTAAATTAGTGAAGTGGGGTTCAGGCAAAATACTCATTCTAAATTTGTGATTAATAATATTTTCAAACATTAAAATGTATGCTTAAAATGGAAAGTAGATAATGGAAAAATAAAATCTCAATGACAGCTTGTTTCTTAATCTCCACTTAATAATACCTGGAAATAAAGGAGTAAAAAAGGAAAAGGGAGGAACTATAGTGTCCTACATTATGGGCATAGAAATGATGAAAATCATTTTTTATTTTGGTAACTAGGTAAGCATAAACTTAGACTAGGAGTAGAGGGCCGTTTAAACTATTCTTGAAGTATCACTAGCATAATCTTTAAAAACTGAAAGTACATTTATCAATGCAATCAACACCTAAAAAGGTAGAAAACCAAAGTTAAAACAAACAAGAGCAACACATTGAAACAAACACTTAAAGGCAACAGAATATGATATCGTGTGAGAAAAGCAAAAATGTGAAAACAAATCCATAGCATAAGCTCGACTAGGCACAAGACTGAAATTTCTAAATTTAAATAGTTATCTTCAGTGCACAATTATGATTTTTTCTTTAAAATCATTTCTTCTATTCATAGAGCATAAAATTACAGTGGCTTCTTGTTACTGGTCATTAGTTGATTCCAAGAGGCATGAAAAGTACCAAAATTGAGAGCCAAATTGTTTTTCCAGGAAAGGGAGGCTATCAACGCCAAGAAATTTCAGCTTGCTTGTAGAGTACCAAACACATGACAAGTTCCTAGACAAAATTTTCTCAACAAAGCTTAAATATTGTAGAGTTTCTCTTAGGTAAGAAACTCAAGATAGATAAATGAGAAGCAGAGAAAAGTTCAAAATAATTCCCCAAATTATCTATTCCATTTTTCAAAAATATTTCAATGTATATGCTCTTTTGTTTAATTTATACTACAGTTGTAGTTTCTCTTCATCCTTTGAAGAATGAGTTTTGTGCATTCATCTGTTTGTTTCTTCTTTGTAAGAAGCCGTCTTTTCTGGTCTATGACTTGTACTTTGGGTACCATTTTGGTATTGGTTTTGAGATTACAATGCAGTGCATTAACTATTGTTATTCTCTACTTTGTCGTGAAATTTTGTTATATTTTTTCAAGAGGTAAGAAAACTTTTTAATATTTTCTTTATTAATATCTACTTATATTAAAATAAAGGAATATATCAAACACCAAATTTGACAAGTTTCAAAGCAGTTGAGTATCAAGGTTTCATTGGGTAGCTCCTTGTAAAAGTGGTTGACCAAATAAAAGTTGGATTCCAAGTTCTTGTCTTGAACAAAGACTGGAATGAAACAAGCAAAAAGCACTAGCAAAGTTTATTTGGAAAAGCAAAAGTGAAGAGTGAGAAGAAACTGACTCTGCAGAGCTAGCTTGGGCCAAGTAAAGGAGGAAAAAGCAAGATAAAAGAACACCCTGGAGAAAGCAGGGCAGACTGTCAGGAGGAAAGCCATGATAGCAAGCTCGTCTTGGCATCTGCATCCTTTCGTACAGTCCAAATCTTGAGAAAACCTGTGAGAGGTGGTGCTGGATCCCACACCTCAGACTGATGTCAGGTTCAGACGTGCTACTGAAGACCCGAGCAGTCCACGTGCAGGGCTGTGGGAACTGTTCTGAGCATGTGGCCTGGGATTTTGTAATTAACAGGTCATACCTACTTCCCAGCCAGTTTTGCCAAACCCTGATCTCCTGTGTATAAGCAATGACTGTACTTTTATAATCCAAGAAGTTTTCTTCAAAAAGGGAAGAAATAAATGTGAATGTCAATGAGACTAATTTAGGTTATGTGGTACAAAAAGTAAGAGTTTAGAAAATTTAAAAACTTAAGGGTTTGAAACAAGAATTTAGAGGTTTATAAAAATATACATATTTTTGGGCCAGGGATATAGTTCAGCAATTCAAGTGCTTGTTTGGTAAACCCAAGGTTGTGAGTTCGATCCCCAGTACCAAAAAAAAAAATCAAAACATACTTCTTAGGATAAGAGAGGGGAAAAAAGCTTTTCTCAATTTAAAGACCTAGAGCATAGTTTAAAGGGAAAGAAAGCACGGCTGACTCTCACACAATCGTGTGTATCATCTGCCTTCTTGCTGCTACTCCTCCTCATGTCGGGCAGCGAGAAGGCCCTCAGGAGCCCATGAGATACGCTAAGCAGCAAGGTGAAATACAGAGTCTTAACTAGGATGTAATTTAAAATGGCATTAAAATGCAAAACAAGGTGGAGCAGCTTCAATGAGTACTGCATTTCTCTAATTCTATACTTTTTTTGTAAATATCATCTGTTGAATTATTATGGAAAATTTCCACCTTTGTTTTGCTAGTGCTTTGACGAGCATTTGTTAAGCAGAACTCTAATACCTTCATGTTTTCCCGCAGCTAATTACTACTACCTGATTCGTCTATTAGCATTCAGCTGATCAGATGTTTAGATCTTGTTTTACCAGAAGTAATGTCAGTTAGCAATACTCAGTAAGTTAAATTAGATGAATTTGCATCATCTGGAAGGAGGGAGGAACCTTAGAGAAACACGTTTCTCATCATAATTGTGTGTTTTGGCCTGAAGCTGTGTCACGCAGACCTGAGCGGCACCTCTCATGTCCCTTTCTTTGTTGCTACGAAGACAGTGGAGTTTATAGATTCATTCTGAAAAAGATTATCGAGTCATTCTGAAGATGGAAATGTCATGGTCAGAACTAGGGACCAGCACAAGGTAACTGGGGCTATTATCTGTCCTGTAGAACTCTTTTGGACTCTTATTTGAATCTACGTATTTTAAAACACTTTTATCTTGCCTACATTGTTTGTGATGAATGTTCCACCAACTTTCATGTCTTCTGCTAAGTAAGAGAACTTAACCTTTGTAAAGGAAAGAAATTAGACTCAATTAATTTATGTGTTGGAAGCTTCCACAAACTTATTTAGTGCTATATACAAGGCATCATGCTAAGAGATGAGACATAAATGATAGATAAACAAAACAAAACAAAAAACAAACAAAAAAAACCAACTCTGCTCTCTTAGAGTTCATATGGTCCCAGTGGCACATGATTTCCAAAATCTTTATCTTCCATGATCTGTGACTCCATTAGATCTTCTACAAATGTTTTAGAGGGTGTGAAGGCAAAGGTGGGGAGGCAGTTGATTTACACAGTGGACTTTGCCATCCCTCTCTTCTCTACTTATAGAAGTTCCTTACCTAGTGTCTCTGAGATTAAAAAAAGTCAGATCTGGCCAAGAGGAAATCGTGTCTGCCTCCAGGGGTCAGCCTCTCCTTGAGAATTCTTTCCGAATGGCCTAAAGTTACTTGGAAGGGTTACAGATATTCAGGTAGGAAAAAGTCTTAAACAATTTCACTTGCACAGAGAAACCAGTTCTAAGTTTTCTTTCAAATGTGAACTGAATCTCAAAAAGTATTTCTCTTTGATTGAAGTAGAGGGGCCGGGTTGGGAGGGGTGATTCCACGTTTACATGCGCTTTCATATGTCTTTGAAACCCAGACAAAGACTTTTGCCTTAGGCCACTAAGGGAGTGAATATCACAAAAGGAATTAGAATGCTGTTCTTTATAGCATCAGATCTTGTATGGGGTTTTAGATCATACTTTAATTTAAATAACTTCACATATGTCCAAGTCAAGTCAGGAGCATAAAGGCATATGACTTAAGGGAGAGAAAAGATGGGCTTTAATTTAAAATAACTCCGTTAGTATGGTTTATTCCAAAGACAAATGAGAATTTATGCATCACATGTGGTAGCGTTCTAGCCCTACTAAGAGACTGTCCCATTGCCACAGATATATGAGGTCCCACAGCCACCTGCTGCTTGGGAGCCTTCAAGATACCTGACCTGAAAACTCCTTTAGCAATTAACAAAATGAAAGCTTTGTCTTTCTGGAATTTTGACCTTAGAAGCAGGAATTTAATTTACAAAACTGTCTGCAACTAATTAAAATGAGTCATCACTGTTGGTTTTGAAATGGATTATCTCTGGGGAAATCACACTCGAGGTTGTCAAAAGGGGGTTTAGATCCTGGTTCTGGGGAAAACACCTCCTTCCATTGTCCACGCTTTCTCTGTTCAGTCAGCTGAGGCTCATTCAAATTAATGGCACCTGAAACCCAAGACTCACACTGAAGATGACCGACCCTGGGGGTCTGGTTCACACATAGATGCTTTCTTCCAGAGCATTTCTAAAAGGATTCTTATTCCTTTATTTCAGTATTTCCCATTTCTTTTACCTCTGACAATTATTTCTGTCATGTGAGATACACAATAGGGGTACTGCACAGGTAAGTGTTGTTTTTGATTATTTAATTAGGACATTTAAAATTTATTTTTAGCACATTGCACATTTTCAGTAAGACTTTCCACACTTAATCAATTTCATATTAGTGCTCAACTCGATAACACTGTGTGTGTTGCTAATAAAAGAACACATAATTATAATGCTGCCAACTTTTAAGTGTGTCGCTATACTGCTGAAGTCCCACTGTATTAACAGGCAACCAAACAATTTCATGTTTAATCTATAATTTCAATGTTATTACATTCAAATGCTATATGGATTTTCATTTCTTCTGTTGATTAATTTGAATTAATTTATTTAGTCTAACTATAATTAAATAGGCCCACTAACATCCATCATCCTTAAAGATTTGATAGAGGAAATGTTCACTATATACCTGTTTTTATACCAGACTTTAAATCTATCTTCTTAATTAACTCAACTACAGAATAAATTAAAGATCAAGAAATGATAAAAATTAAAGAAATTTAATGCTCAAATATAATTATCATACAACCACTATTCATAATGGCAATGGTAATCTAAACAAAATAATAGTTTCCATGAATTTACGTGCAATAAAATGATACCAAATTGAATGAATCTCCACACAACAAGAAAATTAATGAGGCAGCACATCACATTTTGGTGTCTTATCACTATCCAATATATTTTTCAATTTAGAAATAGCAGACTACATTGTATGAATAAATTATATTTTGGTTTTCTCAGAGCTGAATGGTTGGAGCCATAGAAAAGAAATGACACTAGTTCATTTATTTAGGGTATCAGGACATTTACCATGAAAAGTGGCCAGTGAATTTAAGCATGACTATATAATATAATGGTGTTTCACTCTAAAGTGAAAACAAAATTTAAATTTATTTTTGTTTACATATATATTTATGTTCCACTCTATAATGGATTGTATATGGTCAGGAATTATAAGAAATATACTCAGAATTTATCAGTAGAAGCAGTAGTTTGGAGACATTAACTATGATTCATCTATTTAGATAATGCCACAACTTGGTAAAAAGAAAAATAAAGGCATTGTATAGCAGCGCACCTGAAAAAGATTATTATGCTTATGCTAAGAAATAGTGTTCAGTGAGACTGGATGACTATAAAATGCATAGCAGTTCATATGAATTGAAGAAGAAATGTTAACTATATCTGGAAGATATTTAAAGTGCAAATCCATTTTGAGCACACAAAAATGGACCTACCCACATCAAAACTTGAATTTTGTTTTCTCCTCATGTGCTGCTGCATGAAAACATTGGTAGTTGATTTAGCTAATTTATGGGTTAACCTAGGTCATTCATTCTATTAATTTACCACAAGATTTAAAGCCATTAGCAATGCTTCTCTTTGATCATTTCTTAAGTTTGCCCCAGGACTCTCTTCTGCAAACTGTTAGTTTACCTCCCCTATTTTTTTTTATGATATAATCCTCAATCTTTCACTCATGTGTGTTCCTTAGGTGTTGATCTGTACCCTATTAAATCACTTCCATTTTCCTTAATGGATCAGGATTAAGAGTTTCCAACTTGAACACACACTTAGGTGGATTTTTTTGTGTGTAGGTTCTTTATTGCTTTCTATGCCAACGGCAATGTGGAGTAAATGAAAGCCCTAAAATTAATATTTATGTCTTTAGAAATAACTAGGTGAATTGAGGAAAGAATGACAATTGCTTGGGGTAAAATCCGTAAGAAAAACCAAAATATCTACATGTACCCCATAAAAATATCTCACAGATTGTACTATCAGTCTGAGAAAGCACAGCTAACTCTCCTTGCCAGAAGTTATAAACTTCTTATTTAAAAATTTAAAATTTTAAGCAATTTAAGATTTTAAACAATTGAGAGGTGTTCCTGATTCAGACGAGAAGAATGATTGTAATGGAAAGTGAAGTTTGGGCTGCTATCCTGGGGAAAATTTCACTCACTGAACACCATGAGCACTGACATCCATTCTGTTTGCTATAGCTCTTCTGTGAAAAGAATGGCAAATTCACAAAAACACTACTTTGATAACAAAATACATACCATTGTCTTTCAACGATCTTTTCAATAATGATCAAGAGTCAGAACAGAGAAAGAAGCTAGCAGATTGAAATGAGCATGGTTTTTAGGATCCAGCGATTTGTGTTCAGAGTTTGGTTCTCACTTAAGTTCTTTCTACATTGTTTTGTTTATCTGTAACAATATTTCTGTAATATCTAATCTGTATTTTAAATTGATTTTATGTTTATCTGAAATAATCACTGTGCCTTGCACATTTTCCGATATTCAAAGAATAGTCCTTCATTTCCTTTATCCCTTATACTATGATCATCAGCTCAATACTTTTTTAAAGTATGTCTTTTAACATTTCTAATCTTAATTAACCATTGGCTAACATAGAAGAATCTGTGGACACAGGTAACAAGAAGTCATTCTGTATCTGATTGCTCTTATCTGAATCTGTGTTGTGGTTAACGGTTATGGGCTCCTGGATGGAGGTTTGAGAGGTCAATGCACACTGAAGACAGATACATTTTCATAAACTATTATGTGAACATTTTCTCTATTGAGACTCCTTATATTTAACTGTTTGTATATGAAGAGGTCATACTCCAATGGAAGCTACCCCCAGATCTTTGATCACTTGCTTTTCTCTTTTCTCCTAGGTTGGAGACTCTGTTTCCTAGCCACTAAATTCCCTCTTGAAGTTTTCAAAAGATTCAGTGCAATCTAGAGTTTCAGGTCATTTCAAGTTTCACTGAGGTTTGTATCAAATGATTAATATCATGAAATGTACCAAGTCTTAGAATTATCTTTGACAAAGATAACTTCTCTTATTTTTTAACCATGGGCCAAGATTACTGTCCTCACCTGAAACCCGGGGATAGCCCAAAACCTACAATAAGACAAACATAGAAGTTGAAGACTCCCAACTATGATCCTCATCTATAATCGAGAGGGTCTTGACCAGAACATAACCCCCCACTTGTGTTTGTTCTAAAATACATAACAAAAAATACATGAAGGGGAAAACTTATAAGTAAATATTTTTAAGACTCAAAAATTTCTATTTTGTCAGGAAATGAGAAATTTTCTATCATTCTGTTGTGCTACAGAGATGCATGGTATAATCCACTAAAATAATATAAATGAGTTATTAGAAGCTACTGAAAATTTGAATGGTTTGTTGCTAACTATTGAAAGCCCTGAAATATAGACACATATGACAAAAATGTGGAATGCATCATTATTTAGGAAAATTTCTTGGCATACAAAAATGGAGCAAGCACATTTGAATTATTATCACTGTGGGGTGAAAGAATGCGTATTTGATGAAGGGTGAAGAATCACAAAAAAAATTAGAGGACTAATTTCTATAAAATCCATCAATTACAAATTCTAATTTTGTACAGAGAGCAAAATTTAAAAAGAAATTAGGAATAAACTCTACATTTTAAAAATTATCAGCAAGTAAAATGAGGCTAAAATACAACTGGCAAGCCAGGAAACAAAGGAGAAAAGGTAGACGTGCTGGGGTGAAGCATCTTTGACTTGGTGTTGCAGTCATAGAACCAACAGAATGAAGGGCACATTGAAAATCATTTAAACTCCAAGGTCAACCGCACCGGACGGCTGTGTGGCCGCTATGTAAACATCACCAGCGACCGAAGCTCATCAGGGCAGCTTCCTATGCTTTGGTGCTCCCGTAAACTGCCTTATTTGCATCCCTGAAATTTCTCCTGGTTTTACTTGTAGTACACATTCCCACCCGAAAGAAGTGGAGCTGCTTTCCCCATCTTTCGTGACAAACTCTCCATCTGCCATCATCCCACCCTCTTCTTCCCGATGCTGCGTGTGCTACGCCTCTAGGAGTGCATCAGACTGGATTACAAAGCTTCCTGCAGGGAGGCTGAACTTGGCTGAAGAGAAGGACATGCAGCTATGTTGCCAGTTGTACATCCCCGTCACTTGGCACAAACATGGTCCACAATAAATGTTCGGTGAAAAGTCCGCTCAGTACAACCGCTGGGAAACCTCTGTGGATCCTTCTGTTAGCCGACTCATCAGAAGATGAGTCAACTGAGACAGAGAAAACACACGGCAAGTACAATGGGAAGTTTAATAAAAAGAATCATTAGCTGTAAAGGCGATTGGAGCAATAAGCTATTGGCGAATAATAATAGAAGAGAACTCAAAAGAATATAGATGCGCTTGGCAGGAGTAGTCGTTAACCCCAGGGCTGTGACGCAGCACCCAAGGAAGAGCCCTCAGCTCCTCTGTCCCCAGGAAGGGCTGTGCGGGCCGTGGAGGAGGCCGAAGAAGGCACCCCGTGTCACGCCGAGAAGGGGCAGCGAGTCTCCGCCTGGGCTGCGGAGGAGCGTGGTCTGCCGGGGAACCCCCACAGAGGGGTGGGCACGCTGGAAGGCGCTGTGGGCTTCGGGGTGCCGCAGTCGGGCGCTGGAGAGGCTGTGGGTGCTGCAGGGGCCTGGTGCTGAGGACGTCTTCTGTAAGAGGGAGAAGCCCGGGGGGAGGAGAGAGACCCAGAGAGAACACAGCCTGTTGTAACAACTCTCTAGAAACCTGTATTGATAAAACCTTTGGTAGATGACAAAGGAGAAATTAAAGGGCTCAGATTCATGCTGACAGAGCAAACAAAAAGGGTGAATTTGAGACTGGGAGGCAATAAACTGATAAATGGCACAGTAGGTAAACACACCTGTCATTGTGAGACGTGTCAGACCCACTCATTAAAAGGTAGTCGTTCTGCTATTGTGAAGCGTAAGCAGATAGCTAATAAATTCTTTTACACAGCTGAAGTAGCTCTTCATTGAAATCACTTGGTCCGGTTCCCTTCAAAAAGTTATGTTTTCATTAGAAAAATAATTTGAAGCATTCGTTAATCTCAATCCTGCACCTTTCTCTTGCCACTTTAGAGCCCTCAGAGGTGGTCGTTAGGTCCCTTCTAGTAAGGAGTCAAATGACTTGTACTCATGGAGGCTCATCAACCTCTTCTGGATTCACATGATGCCAAACACAGAACGGTCTACACAGACAGAGAAATTTCCTGGAGGTGTGCTCGTAGCTGTGTCTATGCTACTTAGTCATCGTGTCCGTCTGCTTACCACATGCCTTCTGCTTAGGACAGTGATAAGTACTGTTTTCGAGCTCTTAATAAAATATCCTCTATACTTTTCCTTGACATCTGGCTTCAACTTTTCTAAGACAAACGTTGTCTGATTAATCGCAAGTTGATCTAATGCACAGATTATTTAAATTTTTCTCTTATCTCTATATCTTGCTCCTCCCATTAACATAAATTTGGCCTTTGGATTTTTTGTGGGAGGAGGTTTGAGATAGGGTCTCACTATGTAGTCCAGGCTGGCCTTGAACTTACTATGTACCCCAGGCTAGTCTCAAGCTCACAGCAATTCTCTTGCCTCAGCCTCCTGAGTACTGGAATTACAGGCATGTACCACCACACATGGTTTTGGCATTTGTTTTAATTCTCTTCCATTTTGTGATGTCTTTGGAATAAGATTTCTTTATTCTAGGTAGAAAATATCACATCCATATAAGTCTTGTTATAAAGAAAGGATTTCCTCACGTTAAGATATGTACAACTGATATTTCTTCAATAATATAGCATACTTAACAAATATAAGATATAAAAATATTTGCCTTTTCTTCTAAATCATCTGTTTGGAAGAAGATCTTGGATTTTTATGTAGGTTACCTTACTATCCTTCTTGTAGGCAGTTTTATATATGTATGTGTTTTCATCTACACTCTAGGGACAATTCTTAAAATATGAAAAATTACAATCAAAAAAAGACTTTGGGAAAACCTTACAGTCTACATTCCGAAGAAGCCTATAGATGTTTCGAGAATGGACTACTTCTGTTTAAGACACATATAGGGCTACCTTTGCCTGTTCACATATCTATCTATCTGTACATCCATTTATCAGTCTACCTACCTTTTATGTATCTTCTTATCTTATCTATTATGCCATAGTGATGTTACAAAGATTTTTCAAAGCTGAAATGAGTAATTCAGATAAACAGTAGATTGGCTAAAAATATTATATAGGCAGTATCTTAGTCATGTGTAAAGTATTGCATAGAACATTATTATATTATTTTACTATCACACTTAGTAGTGAAACTTTCTTATATCATTTTCATATTCATAGGAACATCATCAAAAAGACTTTCAGTATATTCAGACAAGGATGATTCTAAAGTATCCTGCATAATTTGCACCTCTGGTTTACACGCTCTCTTAGGCTATATTTCCAAAACCATTATACAGATTTAATGTGATTCTGATCAACATTTCAATAACATACCTCACAGAATTAGAAAAAACAATTCTAAAATTCATTTGGAACCAGAAGAGACCTAGAATAGCAAAGGCAATCCTGGGCTACAAAGACAAGACAGGAGGCATGACAATCCCTGATTTGAAATTACACTGTAAAGCTACTGTAATAAAAACAGCATGGTACTGGCAAAAAAAACAAACAAACAAGCAAACAAACAAAACAACAGATCTGAAGATCAATGAAACAGATTAGAAGATGCAGAAACAACTCCAGACATACTCAGTTACCTTATTTTTGACAAAAGTGTCAAACATATACACTGGAAGGATAGCTTCTTTAATAAATAGTGCTGGAAAAATTGACTTTGCACATGCCAAAGATTAAAATTAGACCCATGTATTAAACTAAATTCAAATTGGATTAAAGACTGAAATATTAAAACAGAAACATTAAATCTGCTGGAAGATAGAATCTGTGAAACTCTTGAAGACATTGATGTAGGCAAAGACTTTGTGAATAAAACCTGATCACACAGGAACCATTATAAAGAACCAACAGGATCTTATCAATAAACTTTTGCACAAGAAGAGAAACCATCAACACAGTCAGGAGACAACCTACATTCTGGGAAAAAATGTTTGCCAGCTGTTCTTCAGACAAAGGATTACTATTGAGAACATAGAAAGAACTAAAAAAAAAAAATCAGACCTGAATTTAGAGAGCCAATTCAAAAATGGGCATCTAAGTTGAATATACATTTCTCAGATGAAGAAATACAAACAGCAAACAAATTTTACAAGAAGAAATGTTCAGTATCACTGGCCATTAAAGAGATGCAAATTAAAACAACACTGAGATTCCATTTCACCCCAGAAATAATGGCTATTGTAAATAAATCACTAACAACAAATTCTGAAGAGGGGGTGGGGAAAAAGGAGCCTTTCTCCACTGTCGTGGGAGTGTAGACTGGTGCAGCCACTGTGGAAATCAGTATGGAGATTTCTCAAACAACTAGGAATAGAGGTCCCATTTGACCCAGCTATTCCTCTTGTATTTTCCCAGAATTAAGAACATCATACTACCGTGATATATGTGCACCCATGTTCAGAGCAGCACAATTTGTAATAGCAAAATTTGGGAACAGCCCAAATGCCCATCAGTTGAGGAATGGATAAAAAAAATGTGGTATTTTTACACAATGGAGTATTATTCAGCCATAAAAGGGATAAATTGGTGACTTGTATAGGTAAATGGGTACAACTCGAGTCTATACTTATATAAGTGAAATAAATCAGACTGATATGTGTAGGCATTGTATTGTCTCCCTCGTGTGAGAAGTGGAAAGAGTAAATAAGATATTACAAATCTATATTTACTCTGGAAATAATGCCATGTTATCCTTCCAAAGGTTTTTCTTTCTTTTCAAAATAGTTTTAACGATTTCTAGTCTTTTGAATCTTCATAGAAAATTGTTATCTTCAAATGTTTCACTGTATTGTTTCTTGAAACTTAATTTCTCTGTAATGTTTTCTAGTTTTCTGTATATAGACCTTGTAAATTTTGTGGTGAGATTTATCACTACTTTATATTTTAATCCACTTGTAACTGATGTGTTTTGTGTTTGTTACCATGAAGTGAAATATTGCTTCTCAATAAACCTTTTTTTTAAAGGGATGCTATGATAGAATAGCGCCCCCTGTGGCTACGTTATGTTATGTGGCAAGGTACAGGGAGTTTTCAGGGGCCTGATGAATTGACTTTGGTGAAGGGGGATACTGGTTCGGGATGCAGGTGATCTAACCAGGTGAGCTCTTTACAGCAGCTTCTAGAGGGATGGGGATGGAGCTCAGCTGTACAGCACTTCTGTAGCATATGGGGGTGGCCCTGGACTCAATCCCCAGCTTAAGGGGGAAAAAAGACAAGCAGATCCAGAGGACAACGGAGACTGGAGAATTCAGAGCAACTCAGTGAAGCAGAAATATTTTCACGTTCATCCATAAGAAACAGATTTCCATGATGTCCTCAGTGGGAGATGTTCAGGGAATCAAACTGCCTGCACCCAGGCATCTCAGAGGAGGACTCCTTACATCAAGGAGACCGGGTCCGGTTGATGCTGTGGTTTCAGCTTTCTGAGACCCTGCCTGGAGGACTCAGGAAACTTGTTCCAGAACTTCTGACTCAAAGGAACTCTGCGACAGTAACTTCGAGTTCTTTTTCAAGTCCCTCTATTTTTAGTAACTTTTTTACCTAGCAATAGAAAACTAATTTAGAATTTCCCATGTAAATTCTCACCTCCTACTTGCAAGTTCATATTCTCTTTGTTGAATAAACCAAAAATTATTAAATCGATTTTGTAAATATCAACTTAAACATCAATCTAAAGATTTATGAAGATTTACTTAGCTGTTTTCCTACCCATTGCTATCTGACTATATGTTCCAAATTAACACTTTGTATAGCACAAAGGTAAAAATTGATGGCCATGTATTTGTGTGGAATAGAAGGCAAATTTGCAGATTCTAAAATGGTCCTCAAAGAAATTTCTCACTGATGGAGAAAGATTTTGGCAATAAGCTTTTTTCTTGGTCTCTCAGCAAACTTGGGGTTTATAAAGAAATACTGCTCTGTGGGAGTTAGAAAGTTAGTGCAAAAGAGATTAATCTTCACATGTGTTCATTTTTAATGCATTTAAAAATACTTTGAATGACCCCAGACTGTCATTTTATATCTCAAAAGTTGCTGAATTATCTTGATAGTGGTCAGAATTAAACACTAAGTCTTAGTGCCAATGAAACATTGCAACCAGTTAAGGCATTTGATATGATGGAGAAGACACTTATTCTGCATGTCACTTCATGAACATCTGAAACAGAATTTGTATTGTTCTGAAAATTGCTCAATTAGTAAACTCTTATAAGTTTTTAGGCTGAAGTATGGAAAATATATTTTGCTACTCATTAAACATTTTGACCTATATCTTTTGGAAAATCTAACAGCATCTTTATCTCTTATGTACAAGACAGGTAAGAGTTCATAAATTATGTGATACTTGTCTTACTATTTTGTTGCTTGATATCTGTAAAATAATTTGTGTGTGTGTGCTTGTGTGTACACTGTTAAATTCTTATTATATCACACAGTGTGTAGTTAACAGGAACATAAAAGAACAACAAAGTAAAGTATTAAATTCTTAATATGTATAGCACATTTAGAATACACATCAACAGTTTCAACATCAAGTGTTTACAAAATCTAAAAAATGACAGAAACAAATTCCTAGGTGAACTACAATAAACATACCAGTGGAACTCTACAATAAAAATGACATTTGCTTCAACTATCACACCCAAGTCAGTCTTCGTGCATATCAGGCACATGTTCCATACACAAGTCTCACTTAGAAAGACAGCACGTGTGCTGAACTTTCCTTTTCTGTGTGGCAGGCCACATTTGTCACCTCTCTTGTCTTCCTGTTCTATAAGGAGCCTCTTACTCCTGGTAAAACAGGAATTTTAAACCATATGCGTGTAGCAGGAAAATTAGATGCAAATAAAATAAAATATCAACTATATCATGAGTGCTTAGAATAGACATCAACATTTTCATACCAGCTGTTTACTTGCTTACAAAATCTAAAAGGTAACATCAGAAATAAATATCTATGTGCACTACAATAAAAATACAAACAAAATAATCTTTGTTCTAATTTTCACAACTAAGGAAGTCTACACATATGACTTGTGGATACATGTTCCATGCACGAGTATCACTTATGCTGATACTATGTGTGTTTTATTTTCCTGCCCTTTTTTTTTAAGGGCATGGTTGACATCTTTTTTATTTTCTTGTTGTTGAAGTAGGTCTTTGTTACATAGTTCCTTGGGCAGAAAATTTTGCTGTAAGTGATCTTTTTTATCAGTTCCAGTCCCAATCCTCTAAAAAAGTTTCTCCGTGGTATCTTGCAGTTGTTATTTTCTTTGTAAACTATGAAACTATTTGTGTTACTCATATTTAGGATCCAGTAAAACACAATTATTGGCCATCAGTTTGTGTTTCAAGTGACACTATAGTTGCTGCATATCTCATCAACAACATCCACTCCACCTTTGGTTTTATTTACTGTAAAAAGTTATGATCTCCAGATCCATTTTTGTTGAGTTTTCTTTGTTGATCTTGCCATGGTGGTGTAATGTTGATAGCAACAGAACCAGTTTGTTTTTCTTTTCTGTATATGAGGCCAATGTTATGTCTCTCTGAAATCCAAAGATTGTACTGTACAATTCTCTACTTTGAATTTGCAACATTTCATTGGGAATTTCTGCTTTTTTCTTGTGTATAGTTCCTATGCTAGTCAATTTGTGTTCTATTAGCAAAAGTAACATCAACGAGTAACTGGTAAACCAATTGTCCAACTTGGTAGATAGGAGCAAGGAGTCTGTTTACAACATCATTCGGTTTATTATTTTATGAATGAATAATTCATGGCCACTTCTCCTCTTCAGGCCGTGACTGCAGTGTGCCCTGAGGGCAGAGAATCAGTCACTGGTGAACTCAAAGTTTTCTCTGCAAGGAACAGCAGACAGAGTTGAGGAGAATCTTCCAAAAAAGGGGATGCTGGCCTTGCTCTGAGGTCAGCAAAGTCAGTGCAGACAGGGTGGAGGCTCACAGTGAGCTGGGAAGGGAGTCCCCACCACGGCTTCAGGACTCTTGGGTGGGGAAA
>RJWT010004909.1:17397-32336 GCA_004365215.1 Cuniculus paca
AGGGATTGAACTCACAACCTTGCGCTTGCCAGGCAGGTGCTTAAACCGCTGAGCTAGATCCCCAGCCCTGGTGTTTTTGAGACAGGGTCTCACTATGCCGTTTAGGCTGGCCTTGAGCTCACTTTGTAGCCCAGGCTGGTCTCGAACTCACAATGATCCGCCTGTCTCAGCCTCCCGAGAGTGCTGGGATTACAGGTGTGAGCCACCATGCCCAGCTTTGTTAAGATTTTCTTAAGAATTTTGTGTTTATGTGCTTGAAATATGTTGGTTTATCCTTTTCTTCCTTCTTCATATTGTCTTTGTCTCATTTGTGTTAATACCAGCTTCATGGTATGAGTTTGAAAGTGTTTATGCCTCTTATATTCTGCAATTGATTGCTCAAAATTGATACAATTTCTTCTTTACATGATTGGTAATATTTTCCTGTAAATTATTATGAGCTTTAAGTTTTTAAACTACAGGCTTATTTTCTTGAGGGAGCCATTCATATTAGCTGTTTCATGTTAGGTGATTTTCAGTAGTTTGTACTTTCCAAGGAATTTATGACACTGATTTTTTTTTCTACTTCCATCACTGAGGAAGGAGTTCTCAAGAATTCCAGTCATAGTTTTGGAATTATATTCATTTTATTCTGGAAGTTTTAATTTTTTTCTATTTTGAACTTTTGTTGCTTGCATCAAAGCCCATATTTTTATATCTTTCTGAAGCACTATTTTTATTATTTATTTATATTTTTGATGACTCCTTTGACATTAAATGGCAAATATATCAAACACTTAGAATGTGATGTAAATAAAGATTAAATACACATAGAAATGCTAAAAATAAATTTTGGTAATATTACAAGTTGTCAATAATTGTATGAAGTCATTGATATATAAAAATGTAGAGTTGACAAGTATATAATGATCTTTGTCATAGTCACAGAAGATGGGAACTTTTTAAAATAAAAACATTCATTTATTTGATAACTATTACTTTAATTTCTATTTTTTAATTTCAATAGTATCTTCAAATACCATTTTTTAAAAAGTTAAAAAAGCACTCTGACATTTTCAGGAAAAATGGCACCCTTGAAAATTAAACGACGACGACGACGTGCTCCTCCTAAAAATAAAGGCCTTTTGATTAGTTTCTTCGTTTTTCTACCTTTCCTCATTTTAACTGTAATTTTTGTCCTCAAATGGAATAAAATGAAGCACAACTGGCACAAAGCAGGAACCATGAGTGAAAAGTAAGTAAGTTAGTATTATTTTATTTTTACAAATGAAATGTGAGAAGAATTCCAATGCAATTCAGAATATTCCAAGTAAGAAGTCTTGGTTAGTTTTGGTTTATGCTTAAAAACATCGAGCAAGAAGTTCCCAGGTATAACTAATGTTTCTCAGATCTCAGGCAGTTAGGAACCCTTCATGACCCCACAGGACCACAAACAGCTGAAGGCACTCAGCAAATCCTTCCCGGTAGAAAAACTATGGTAGATGTAGTTGATTTGGGAGGGTCTGTTGACTTCTCAAGCAATATCATTGTCTTTAAATTGGCCATCATTTGTGCCAAGGTGATGAACAGACAAAGTCAGGGGAGAAAATTTTATAAAAGAATATATAAAAGTAGCAAAAATAGGAAACAGCCCTAGTTGAGGGAGAAAACACAGGATGATTTTTCGGTTTTTGCTCATAATGAATATTGCTTCTGTGTTTCTAAAATGATAATTAAGGCATTTGCACATCTTTCTGAACACCAATGCAAAGTCTAATTTATGCTGTAATCTTTAGAAAAATGAAAATGAAGATTAGTTGAAATGTCTTTTGTTCTCTGAATTTCAGTGATATAGATGAAGATAAAATGATATGAAATTTCCAATAAAAGTTTCCGTTAATTGCTTTTATCAGCAAGTTATCAGCAACTTATTAATTTCATGGTAGTGCTCTGGGTGATCTGGATGTATTTACCGAGTCATCAGATTGTTGTAAATTGACTTAATTGGATGATGGTTTTTTTTTTCTATGAGCAGGATATATTTATTGAGACAAAGAAAGCTTCTGTCCAAGAGAGAGACAGAAGGGGTCCCGAGTGGGCTGCCCTGGATGATGGTTTTCATACACGTATTCCTGTGCTCCTCCTAAGACAGCTTGGAAAAATTTGAATGGTTGCTAGAAGTAAACCTAACTTTTAGAGATGTCATAGCAAGGTTAACTATCTGTCAATTAAAAATCAATTAATAAAATGTTTTAAATGACAACATTTGGTCATGAAAGCCTATTTTACAGAAAAATAAGTGGCTTCTGGGTTGCAGGGTAAGAAATGAAATACAGCAAAAGTAAAAAGGGTAGTAACAAACTGGGTGGGCAGGAGCTAGCCATTCTCTCCATCACTCAAAAGTTTGTACTTGACAATGGCTTTTCTTATGTATTTCCATTTTGTGAGCAAAGACTGCTGCACTGGCCCTTGCCCAGCACATCTATATGAAATCATTTTAATTTTTATTTTAAAATGGTCAGGAATTCCAACCTCATCTCATCATCCATGGTGAAGGAATTGTAACCATATCATTGTATCCTGGACACCAGACCCTCCTCTTTAGCAGAAACCCTGTATGGATAAAACGTTCCAAGGAAAATGGGAAGCTGAATAAATACCACAAAATACTAAACATAGCTGAACACAGAGGCCTCACTGATTGCCTCCATAATGAAAGTGAATTTGCAGTCCAAATAATTACTTGCTTGCACACTGTGTTGATTGAGTTTCTGTCATTGCCGAGACAAAATACCTGACACCCAAAATTAAGGAAGGAAAGATTTATCTAACTCACAGTGTGTGGAGATTTCAGTCCATCATCAGCTGGTTCCAAGGTAGGGTGGCATGGCAGAGGGGCAACAGTTCAAGGTGACAGGAGACAGCAGAGCAACAAGGCGGAGGTTGAGTTCGAGTTCTGGTACAAAAAAAAAAAAGAACAAAAGGGGGAAAGAGCAAGCTTCTTTTCCTCCCTTATATTGTAAGCAGGCTGCAACCCTTGGATGAGTGTGGTATTCACTCTGTCTCCCTGTCCTCCTCTTGCACAGGCTGAGGGTGTTTACAAAGTAGGGACCCTGGCTCCCTGCTGAGTGGCTTAGTTAACCTTCTAGACTTCTCAAGCTGACACAATGTATCAACCATAACACACACTGATTTTACAGAAATACTATAATTTTAAGAAGCTAAATTAAGAATTTAGATATATTTTTTTAACTTTGGAAAAGCTTTATTGTAGATATATTAATATCTTTCATGAAGAAAAGATAAAGGAAAATAATAAATTTTTACTTTTGAATTTTAAAAATGCTTAATTTACATTTTTAGAATTACAGCAACATTAGAAAAAAGCAAATAGTACAAATATATGAAATCTCTATGGAATATGGGAAGCAAAGTGGACATTGGTACATACTAATGGATTAATATGAATGTAATTTCTTTACTTTTATTGACATTTTTGGCTTTACATTACAATATTTCTCCTAAAACAAATGTTCTCTCTTTTATACAGCTCTATATCAGAAGACAGCAGTGATAACAGCAACCAGTCATAGAATTAAAGGTCAATTGAAAACATCAAATTATTGACATGAATTATATAATTCACAATATAGTTGTTTACTTTTTAACAAAACTTCAATAATGGTTGTTATTCTCATCTTTCACTATCCTGACTCTAGTCTGTGAATAGCATGTAAAGCAAGTAATAAGACAAAATATCTGATGTTAATTTTGCTTCACAATAACTGGAAAACATGTAATATTAACCAATTCCAACCAGACATCCATGATGCAACTTGGTAATAAGAAAGAACTTTCAAAGGGATTTTAAATGTTTTCCTAAAGTATTTATGAACAGTTATGCTTCTTACATCCTCATCTCTACTTGGTAGATTTACAGAGATTATTTCTCCACATTCATATTTCTTCCTAAGACTTCCAGATATTGTTATCCTTGTTTTAGAAATGAACAAACAGAAATAAAACTGTTAAATAATAAGCCATGTATGTACAATTTTAGTAAGTTTGAAAGCTTAATTTTTCTGTTTTTCTAAATTTTTTGACTTTTATTACTACATGTTTTCAGTCCATAATGTTACGTTCACTGTAGGAGATTGGTACATGTACATAATGCATTTCAATTCCCTTCTTTACTCCCTACCTCGACTCCCCTTTTACTTTTCCAGCAATTGTTTGTCATAGATGGCTTTTGTCAGGTTGTGATAAACACTTTCTATTCCTATTCTCTGTAGTGTATTTATCATGAATAGTTGTTGGATTTTGTCAAATGCTTTTTCTACATGTATTGCAATGACCATGTGATTTTTGTCCGTGGTTCTATGTATGTGGTGTCAAATCAATAAATTACATTTATTGATTTGTATATGTTGTACCATCCCTGAATCCTTGGCATGAATGCAACTTGGTCATGATTTTTCATGATTTGTTGCATTCCGTTTGCCAGTATCTTATTGACAATTTTTGCATCTATGTTCATTAAAGAGATTGACCTACAGTTCTCTTTTTGGTTGTGCTCTTTTCTGCTTTTGGAGTCAGGGTAATGCTAGTGTCCAGAATGACTTGGGGAGTACTGCTTCCCTTTAGGTTACATTAAAGCGTTTGAGGACTACTGGCATTAGATCTTCTCTAAAGTTCTTGTAGAATTTGACAGTGAATCTTTAGGACCTGGGCTTTTCTTAATTGGTAGATTTTTTTCTTTTGTTACTTCTTCAATTTCACTGACTGATATTGGCTTATTTAAATTTTTTTTATCTTTTTTGGTTCAGTTTTGGGACTTCATACATACCTAGGAATTTATCCATTTCCTCTGAATTTTCCATTTTTTTTAAAAAAGTACATGTTCTCAAAGTAGTTACCAATAACCTTCTGGATTTCAGCAAAATGGATTGTGATTTCACTTTTTTTCATTTTTAAATGCATAGATTTGGGTTTTTCTTTCCTTATTTTGGTAAGATTAGCTAAGGGTCTATTTTTGTTCAATCTTCAAACAACCAAGTGTTTTAATTTTTTATTTTAAAGAGAATAAAACCAAACAGAATAAAGCCAATCAAAACAAAACTGTGAAAGTAATACAGAATTTCAAAACAAGTTAATAGGAAATCAAAAATGGCTACCATAACATGTCTTGTTATCTTCAAAATAGTTGCCCATGCCATCAGATATAATAAAATAAAACAGGACAAAACCAAACCAAACCAAACAATGAGAATGATACAGGACTTTGAAGCAAGATAATAGGGAATTAACAATAACTACCACTTTCAGAAGAAAATCCCCCATAGTTGCTACGTTGCATATTGTTATCCTCTAAATAGATGCTCAGACCACTGGCTTTAGGCCTACAAAGTCAATCAAACAATACAGGCATTAAATTGTTTGTTACTTCAGTAGCTATTGTCCAGCCTGTGTTCCTCTGAATCTGCCAGCTGCTTACAGGGGTGGAGCATGTTGGGGGCTCAACACTTCTTGTCTCCCAGCCCACGTGCTGGGTGGCTCACAGGAAGGGGTTGGCTTCTTGTTTCGCCTCCCTGCCCATGGCTGCCACTGGCTCACAGGAAGGGGTTACCTTCTTCTTGGTTCTTTTTCCAGGATGCTTGGATGCTGCTGGCTCACAGGAAGCAGTTGGCCTGGCCCATGACTGCTGCTGGCTCACAGGAAGGGGTTACCTCCTACTTGGTTCTTTTTCCAGGATGCTTGGCTGCTGCTGGCTCACAGGAAGCAGTTGGCTTGGCCCGTGACTGCTGCTGGCTCACAGGAAGCAGTTAGCTTCTTGGTTCTCTTCTCAGAATGCATAACTGCTTCTGGCTCACAGGAAGGTGTTGGCCCAGCTCATGATGGTCACTTGCTCACAGGAAGGGGTTAGCTTCTTTGTGGTTCTCTTCTGAGAATACATGGCTGCCATTGGCTCACAGGAAGGGGTTGTCTTTTTTTTTTTTTCAGTTTCAATTTCATTAATTTGTCCCCTGATCGTTGCATTTCCTTCCTTGCATTAGCTTTAGGCTTGAATTAGTCTTATTTTTCAAGGATCTTAAGGTACATCATCAGGTTGTGTTAATTCTGTCTTTATAATGTGGGAATTACTTCCATCTTAGAGCTGCTTTCATTGTGTCCCATAAGTTCCAATATGTAATGGTTTTTCCTACCCATGAACAAGGGATGTCTTTCCATTTTCTGATATCTTCTTCAATCTCCTTTTTCAGAGGCCTGTAATTTTCAATATATAGATCTTTTACTTCCTTTCTTAGATTGATTCCTAAGTATTTCATCTTTATGGAACCACTGTGGAAATTAGGGTGGAAATTCCTCAAAAAGCTAGGATTAGAGGTCCCATTTGACCCAGCCATTCCCCTTCTGGGTATCTTCCCCAAAGAATTAAAAACATCATACAACAGCAATACATGTGCCCCCGTGTTTATAACAGCACAATTTGTAATAGCTAGATCTTGGAAACAACCCAGATGCCCATCAACTGAGGAATAGATTTTAAAAATGTGGTCTTTTTATACAGTGGGGTACTACTCAGTCATAAAAAGGATAAACTTGAGACTTTTATAGATAAATGAATGCAAATTGAGACCATACTCACATGTTAAATAATCAGACTCGCATGTGTAAACATTGTATTATCTCTCTGATGTGAGAAATTTAAAGAATAAATAAGGTCTAAAATGTATAATAGATACTGTGAAATAGGAAGAAACTTTTTAAAAGTAATAAAGAAATAGGACAGGGGAAAAAAAGGAAAGAAAGGAAAAGGGAGAAAAGTGCATGTTATCTATACTGTTAGTGTCTCTTAGTTCATTGCAAAGGAAGGTTTATGCAAATATTGACTGGAGAATTTTTAAGCCCATATTTTGTACTCTGAGTAACTCTTTTGAAGATGACAATATGCAATGTATTAACTATTGTTATTCTCCTAATATTTTGTTATGAAATTCTGTTTTACCTTTTTTCCATAAAATAAAATGATTTGTAAAACTTACTTTGACACCTATTAGATTTCAGGCAAAATGCTAAATGTACCCTCCTCTGAAGGAGAAAGACTACTTTTTTTGTAAGATGTATTAAAATAAGCATCCATATTTATACTGTTCACAATCTAATTCATATGTATAAAGAAATTATGGTATTTGCCATATAAGGCCTATCACTGGTAGTAAATGTAAAAATGTTTAAAAACTCGAGTGATACCAAGAATTTATTCATCATTTTTTCCTCTATATTTGATTATAGTGATAGTTTATAGGGCGCTATTTTATTACCTGCCACTAAATCCTGGGAATGAGGCAAGAAGCCCCAAACTTGTGTTAAATTATAAACATCCCATCAGAAATCTCATTACCCTTATGTTGGCAAAAATTTCTAACCAGACAATGAAGCTTTCTCAGAAATAAATATAGAAATTTCCAATTTCAGCTGAAAATCAGCACTGCCTTACATGGCTACAATAATTATCCCTGCACATATTTCAGAAGGAGCTTTCAAAATACAGGAAAGAGCTAATGAAAAAAGAAAATTTCTGAAAAAACTAAAACTAGAGATTTCATTTCAGCCAGCTGTTCCCCTTCTAGGTATCTTCCCAAAAGAGTTAAAGACATTATATTACAGTGATACAAGTATACTCATGTTAATAGCAGCACAATTCACAATAGCTAAATCTTGAGAGCTGCCTATAAGTCCATCAACAAATGTATAGATAAAGAAAATGTGGCATTTATACATAATAGAGTAATACTCTGCCATAAAGAAGGATAAGCTTAAGTCAATTCTAGGAAAATGGATGGACCTTGAGACCATAATCTTAAGTGAAAAAATACAGGCACACAAGCTTAACTATTACATGCTTCCTCTTATATAAGAAACCCCAAGTATAAATGAGGAACAAAATAAAAGATAGATAATAGGAAATAGGGAGAGAGATCTTTTGCAAAAGTGGAAGCAACCAAGAAATGGAGGGGGAGAGGAAGGGAGGAGAAAAGAAAGGACTAAAAAAGAATTAAGATGTATTCTGTACATGTACCAACTTATCACAAGGAATGTAATCATTGTATACTGCTAACATTGTGTACTAATAAAAAATAAAAATTGAAAAAAACATTAAAAACAAGTCAAGACTTTGAATAACAGGATGTCCATTTATCTAAAGCAGAGTTAGAAAGAGGGCTACATTTGTGATTAGATCAGAAAAGCAACTCATCCAGGGTCTTGGAGTTCTTGCAGGTCAATCTCTTTTATGAAAGGGAATCATTGGAGGATTTGGATTCTGCGCACACACACAGGAAGCTGTTTTATCAAAAATAACCACCAATATGGAGACAGCAAAAATGAAAGTCAGTCAGTAGGGAAACAAATGCAGTAATCCAGGACAGAAAGTATGGTAGGTACTTCACATGAGTGCTCGGACGGATGGCTGAGACACTGTGAAGGTAAACCTTCAACACGTCGGTGAACAGAAGCAGCTCCTAGGAAAAACCCATTACTATACTTACAGGCATAAAGCAGAAAGATAGCAAGGCTAATATGTAAATTTAAAAAATATTAAAAGTTACAGTTCTCTGTTTCTAGAGGTTATAGTTTAATATTTTCAAATTCATCTTTAAGTTTGTAAATACTGAGAGAGAAAATCTGTATAACTAACCATGAGCCCAGACGAATGTCTGGTATGCCATGATGAGTTCGATTTCCACATATACGAACAGGCAGATAGTTATTTCTGAGGCTGTTAAGAGGGATTTTTCATGACATGGTTTGTATTTTTTAAATTTCACTGGGATAAAGGATGGAAAATGTGTTCAATCAGCACTGGAGACTGATGCAACTGCTCAGGCGACTGAATTCAGCAGAGATTTCTGTGGTGGGCAGGACTACAGGAGAGGAAGAGAACAAAAATGAGCCCGGCGTGGCACCGCATGCCTGTAGTCCCAGCACTTAAGAGGCTGAGGCAGGAGGACTACAGAGTTCAAGGGCAGCCTGGGCTACATAGTGAGGTCGAAGCCAGTCGGAACCATTTAGCAAGACCCTACCTCAAACAAAAAACAAAACAAAAAACAAAAACGATTTAAAGATGTCACAAGAAGCATCGATCAGAGCGGAGACTGGATGGATGTACTGTGTTTGGGTTGAAGAAAAGAGAGGACTACGAAGCTCTGAACCTTCTGGGCCAGTGTGGACTGGAGTGCAGCAGGGTCCCAACTCGGTGCGAGGCGATGCCCTGCAGAAGTCGGCAGCGCGGTCTGCAGGCAGCGCTGGGCGTGCGGGGTGGGTCGCCTGCTGGAGGTGCACAGGAGTTGCCCTTCCTCTGCAGATGAAGAGCCACGGGTAACCAGAGTTACGTCTTCACGTAGTTTCCTTGTTTTTTGTAGCCATTTGCTTGTCGGTGTTTTTTTCTTTTATCCTTGTAAGGTTTAGAAGCTCTGTAAATGAAACCTCTATTTCCATAGTGTAACTAATTGTACTAATTGTTACACCTACAGTTATATTATCAAATTCGACAACTGTTATTAAAAGTGAAAATTAGCATTTCTTTCTTTTACAGCAGTAGCTGCAGCGACATAAAAAAAACCGTCACCTAGTCAACGAATACTGTTAGGAAACCCATCGTGAACTGGCCTGGTCCGCTTGCCGAAGAGCCTGCCGTTTCTCCTCTCGGGATGGCATAAAGCTTTCAACTCCCGAACCTAATAAATTCTATGACTGAAAGCCTTCCGGCTTGTGTCTGTGGCTTCCTCTGCCAGCCCTAACCTCCCCTCCCCCATCAAGACGTGACCGGCTTTGCTCTCTTTCCGGGGACGGCTGTTACATCCCAAGGTGACAACGTTCCCTGGTCGCTGCACTTCAGGTCCCATGACGCTCCTAACTGCTCCCAGCTAAAGGGAGGGCCCCGCAGCAGCACGGCTCCCAGGGTCGGGGTTCCCCTGCGCAGTCCTTTGCCACCTTTGTGCTGTGGAGAAGGAGCGTGGCACAGACAGCCCCAGAGGCTCCAGACCAACACCGCAGCCTTTCTAGCTTAAAGCAATGCTCAGACTGAGCCGCTGCTGGGAAGAATGTGCTCTGTCTCCCAGTGATTCTTCCCTGGCCCCTGTAAACTGAGCTTTAATATATTTCTTGGACCTTTAGTGATTCCAGACTTGCTACTGAGCTCTTCCAGATAAGATTTCCCCTCCCAGTCCTCATTCCTCGTGGAGATAGATGCACTTCTGCAGCCCACAAAGCATTACTCATGGACGATGGAGCCCTCCATCCACCTGGAGCCTGGCTAGAACTCCAGTGTCTCCATCAAAAAACAAAGATACTCCTATGATAGGGGAGGCAGAACTCCACTGCATAAGCTCAGAGCTTCCTTTTCCAAGTATCAACTGGCTAACAGATAAACCAATGTGGTACATCCATATGGTGGAATATTACTCAGCCATGAAAATGAATGGAGCCCTAAAATTGGTAAAACAGGGAAGAACGCTAAAGCCATTATGCTAAGTGAATAAGCCAGTCATGGAAACTATGAAGTCTATTTTTCATTTGTATTAAATGTCTAGAACAAGGATACCTCCAGTGGTAAAAATTAGTTTACTAGTTTTTCTACTGACAGCAAAGGTTGGGGATGAAGACAAGGAGGAGGGGATAACTGCAGCAGCCAGGGCACCATTCTGAGGTATTGAAACAAGCCGAAATGGTTAGATGCTGAATGTGTGTGCGGCTGAGTGGGCTCAGAGTCATTCCATGGTACAGTTATGGCAAAATAGTTTGGAAAACACAAACCAGACCCTACGTCACAACATATAAAAAAAAACTCGGGGTTAAAGACTTAAACATAAGATTTGAAACTGGATGAACATTTTTCAAAAGTATAAAGGGAAAAATGCTACCTGAGCTCATTCTGGGCAGTGATTTCCTATATTTAAACATTAAAAAAAAACAGACAACACAAAAATAGAAAATACATGGAAGTAAAAAATTCTGCAACCAAGGAAATAGTTAATACAGTGAATAAAAAACTCAGAAAAAAACAGAAACAACTTGTTTTAAAAAGGTTAAAACATTTCCTCACATTTCTTAGAGAGGTGTTAAAAAATTATACAGATATTGGCAACAGTATGGACAAACTAGGACCCCGATACACTGTGGCTCATACAAGGATTGGTGAGGAGCAAAGGAGACTGCTACAGTGTAAATTAATAGAGCCATTGTGGAAGACAGTAGGAATGCTACCCAAACACTGAAAGCAAAGTCCCCACATGAGTCAGTCACCTAATTTCTGGAAATATATCCATAAGGTTTAAAATTTGTATGTTGAACAGATACCTTCCTATATATAATGTCACTGTACCCACTAATTATATACAATTTTACTTTGCCTGAAATAAAAACACATGTCCTCAACTTTGATACCATCAGTACTGCCGCTCATGAATACTATGTAAATAGAATCAAAGGTCATATACTCTATAGTGTCTGTATTCTTTGCAAAAGGCAATTCGAAACAAATTACACTTCTACCTGTAATAACCATTTATACCTTTTATAATATGTAATGTGCACCATAGTTTAGGGATAATATTAAGTTTCTGTTAGCATTTTTATGGTTTTTCTAGATACAATTTTGGGGGGGATAGCTACATAGGAATACGATTTATGCCATAGGACAATATGTTGCTTTAAAAACTATTGATAAGCAATTTTCAAGTTATGCTAACTTGCTCTCCTATGAGTAATGTATGAAAAGATCCAACGACTCCATCTCCTCTGAAACGATGAGTATTGACAAATTTTTTAAAATCTTCACCATTTTTCTTATGTATTAATATCATACTTAGGTTTACTACCCATTTAGTAACTAATGAGTTTAAGCACATTTTCATAATGGTATTTGCCATTTGAATACTCTTTAAGAATTAATATATAGTTTTTCCATTTGCATTTTCACTTTTGTTTCTTACTGCTTTAGGAATTCTTTATGTATTCTGAATGAATACTTTGTCAAATAACTGTATTGATGATGTCTTTGCTCAAAATGTGGTTTGTTTCCATATTCATTTAATGAGATCTTTTCCCGGGCATACATTCATAATGAAGGTAAGTCAACTTTATGAGTTTTGTTTTTATCCCTTTTATATTTTTTATCCCTTTTATATTAAAGAAATATTTTCTTAAACCAATAATCAAGTTTTGCTTACTTCCATTTTATTTTAGAATTTCTTTTCATTTACTAAGATTAATATTTGGGGAATTTTAAGCTATATTTTTCTTACTCGTGTCTAGTTTTGATCTTATTGGTAAAAGAGTGTAACTCTGGATGATGTCAATTCTTGGATCTGAATTTGTTATTTTTTATGGCCTAATATACGGTCAGTTTTGTAAAGTCTCATATATATACTTGGAAAGGATATATTTTATCCTGCTCTTTTTATATTTATTCTCTGTACACACTATACATATTAAAGACACCAAACAAATATTTAAACCATGTTAAGACTCCTGCACTTGCTGTGTTTTGTCCCATGGTTATAGTAATAACTGAGGGAGTTGTGTTAACTTGCTGAACTTCTATTTTGGGTGCCTTAAAGTCTCCTTTAATTGTGTTGATCTTGTTTTCTATCTTTTGATCATATGCATTGGTTCCTAACTGAAGTTATATCTTCTTTATATATTGTCCGATTTACTCCTGTTATATTGTACTGTACAGAAAAAACATTTCTGTGTGGCAATTTTGCATATTCATAAATAGGCATACTTAAATAAGGATTGTTTTTATTTCACCAACTCACAAGAATGTATTTCCTCTATCTAGCACCTATCTGATGCAGCACATTTTTTAAACAAGGAAAGCTTTTTATATGGAATATATTTAATAATTCAATTAAATGACATATGTGACTTTTACAGTGCTTTTATCAGCATGAATAAGCAATGCATACATTTTATGACATTTATAGTGAATAAGCTATAAAATTTTCTAAAATTTGGTTAGATTCTTTTCAATGTGTAAAGTTGACAATATTAAAAAATAAGAATTTTCCAGATGTTATTCTAAAGAATTAAAATATACAATAAGTTTCTAAATCTAATTTTCTATCATCTGAAGAACTTGCCAAATTCAGGAAATTTGTTGAAAATTTTTATCATGAAAAGATATCTTATGCATTTATTGAGAGGAGCATATGATTTTATCAGTTAATGAGATTTATCAAATGTATTGATTATTATATGTTGAACTATCCACGCATCCACAAGATAAATCTTTTTTGATATATATGTGATTATTTTAATATGCAGTGGAATTTTATTTGCTAATATGTAATTGAGAATATTTACATTGATGTTCTTCACAGATACTGGTTATTTACTTACAGTTTCCTTGGCTAGGTTTGGTATACAGTGGACGCTTAACTTACAAACTCAATTTGTTTGTGAGGGCTGCTTGTAATTCCAGTTGGTTGTCAGTCCAGACTATTTTTCCCGTAAGAAATAATGGAAATACCCATAATTCATTCAAAACCTCCCAAAGCACCCCTTAACTAAGCTTCTCATAATAAAAAGGGCTATATCATGTGTGTGATTTACTAAAAACACCAATAATTTTCCTAGTGTATTCCCCAAAAAGTTGCACAGTAACTTGAAGTATTCTGTAATTAGCACCACCTGGTCCAGTCGTCCAGATTGGCATCTGCTGCCCATGCAGGTGACCAGAGCATCTGGACCCATCCCTTCTCAACATGCCTTTGTTCTTTCCATATATCCTTCCTGGGTGACTCGTTTCCCTACTGAATCTTTAATCACTAAGCAACTATACTTGTAATCCTACAGGATGATTGTTTGACCCACATTGTACCCACATTGCAACTTTGCTGTGTAAATCACCCTGACAAAGGACCATAGTGACAACCCACTCAGGACCCCTCCTGTCTCTCAGGAGCTCTCTCAGTAAACCTTTCCTACTCTTAACCTGCCTTGTTTGGTGAAATTCATTCTTCGATTTTGGGGGACACAAACTCAGTACATCTGACATCCTGCAGGTTGGGACTTACACTTCTCCTATATCACCTACAGCTTCTGTTGTTTTCCTTTGAGACCAGGTCTTTCTGTGAAGCCCAGGTTGGCCTGGAACTCACAATCCTCCTTCCTCAGCTCCCCAAGTGGTGAGATTTCAGGTGTGCCCCACCATGGCTGTGTCCCCACTACTTCCTCCGTAAGCTTTCAGATCGGAAGTACTGCTCTCCTCTCCACTCCTGCCTGCGTGAAGTCCCATCTACATCCTCAAATGTAAGTTCTGCTACTCTTACACCCTGACCTCTACTAGACTGATGATTTGCAGCTCCACAAAGAGGCTCTAAATTTCCCGACGACATAGACTGTCTTAGACTCCACAACAAAAGGAAGCCACCCCCATGGCATTTGTGCTTCTGCCAACAGGAGGAATATTCTTTATCCTGCATGTCTCTGCACAGAGTAAATTGGAAACATGAAGGTAAATCCTGCGGTCTTCTACACCTTTTTCCTTTCCCATCTCCCATTATAACGGGGTTCCGACATTGCCATGTAACCAACAGTCATAGAGCACACGCTTATGTGTTCTCTTGGCCACAGAGACTCAAAACTCTGAAACATTTCTCACATCACTTGTCCACCAGTGAAGGCTTTTAGAGCTTAACTACCAGGTAGGCAGCCGCCAGGGCAGGGCACTGCAGCCTGGGAAGGTGTGTGTGAGTGTGTGTGAGTATGTGTGTGCCCACATGCTGTTCCGTACCCATTTAATAGCCAGAGCATCGTGGGAAATGGTAGGCTAAATGTGCCATTAGCTGCTGGGATGCTGGCTGTGGACATGGATATGAGCTTTCTGGAAAGCACTTTGGTATGGGCTCTCGTAAGACCCCAATATCCTGTATGTCTGAACTGATGTCCATGGG